>JAPYYD010001803.1:0-29215 GCA_028551405.1 Uromys caudimaculatus | reverse complement strand
AAGAAAAGGGGAATCATCGGAAATGTAAATAAAATATCAAAAAAAAAAATTAAATAAAAGAATGAAAAAGGAAAAAAAAAAAAAAAAAAAAAACCTCAGGCAACAGCAGATGCTGGCAAGGATGTAGAGAAAGAGGACACTCCTCCAATGCTGGTGGCATTGAAAGCTAGTACAACCACTTTGGAAAATGATCTGGCAGTTCCTCAGAAAATTGGGAATAGTTCTACCTGAAGACCCAGCTATACCACTCCTGGGCAAATACCCAAAAGATGTTCCAACATGTAACAAGGAATGTGAACTATTGTAAGCTGTAACTCTAATGTTAAATATGCTATTACCTATCCTATATTTGGAAATTGCACTGTGCAAATGTTTTTCCAAACTCTCAAACTCTCTGTCTTCATGTACTGTATTTGAATTTGAGATAATAATACCATATTTTGAATTCCTCCTTTTAGCTTACAAATAATGAATACCCATTTATATACTGTCACAGTAAATTATTTTTATTTTATATATAAAGCTCTCTTTGTCCAAAGTGATTTCCCAAAGCTCAGTAATTCTCTCCTATTTTCTGCCAACCTATTAAATATTGAGTCCAAAAAATTGTCAATAAGAATAAAAATTATACTTTACTATAAATTGCCTGGAACACTTTAAATGTCAAAACAATTCATATATTTTATTCTAAATTATATTTTAATTATATGAATATTATAGGAAAGAACAAAAGCATGTCAACCTTCAGACCAGCCCTGGGACAAAGCAGCAGGTAGTTAGAATGAGCACAAGAAAATATCAGACCTAAAAATTAGAATAGAGATTTAAATCTCAAAGCAACCAAGATGTGTGAAGGCAGGCTTACCCAAAATTCATCAATTCAATTCTCCATGACATTATGTGCAGCACAGTTAACACAGAAGCATTCCTGTGTTTCTTCTAAAAAGAACATTTTATTAGTTTGATAATTCATAATGCTATTTATTTATTTTATTTCTGTTTAGTTACATTTACTGAGTTAAATTATTCAGAATTAAGTCGTAACTTTGTTTTTGTCTGCAAAAGTAACTTCTACCCCATGTTGTACTAAAGGCTAATGTACCAGTGCCTTCATTTTGCATATAGTTTACTGCTTTATGAAAATCTTCTAATTTACTCCCTAAACTTATTTTTCCATATTAAGTATACTTCAAATTAAGAAATATATAATTTCCTATTTCTTCCTTATTCCAGGTATTTCCTAGTGCATCTTTGTGGACAATGTTCTCTGCTTTAGACTATCTCACAGTTTACTGTCCTGCAAAGATGAATGCAGCCCTAATAGCTGTGTGTGGAAGTCAGCTGTATTTTTCTCTAATCTTAGGTTTGACATTCAATAATACAAGAATTCCGTAAGGTTTGTTCTTCAGTTGAACTTATTCTAGTTTAGTTTGTTTGTTTTTTGTTTGTTTGTCTTTACAATCTAGTAATTTTTTTTAGTCACCTTAATTTGGAATGAGACAGTCTCATATGGCACAAGTTGACCACAAATGTATTTTGTAGTACAGTCATTTATTTTATTTTTCTTTCTGAGGCAGATTCTCAACTACTCCAAGGTAGCCTTAAACTGGCTTTGTAGCCAAGAATAAGCTTGAGCTTTTGATCATTCTGTTACACCTATCAAGGCTTGGGTATATAGGTTTGTGCTACCACATTCAGCTTGAAGTCACCCTTGAATCTAGTTTCTATTAAGAAAAGCACTCTTTAATGTACACTGACTTGAGGTAGTCAAGCCCAATCAAATGAAAGTGCATAGATTTATTCAGTGGAACTTAAGAATATGATCAAATATCTGTCCTGTTCACCTTGTAAACATAAATTCATGCCACTTAACACTGAGACATCCAAAGATTTCACAGTACCTCATTTGAAATAACGCAGTCTGCACAATCAACTTTAGGCAGTGCCCATGACATCTTTCTGTATATGTTAACATTCATTTGTTGAAACATACTCTGTGTAGGACAGGGCAGTAAAGGGTAGAGTTATGCATTTATCTAGATTTGAAAAGGGCTGAGCTGATTGTTGCTAGGCCTATCCAGAATGGAATAGAGCCTTCCAATTCTTCCAGTTGTTCCTATTTTGCTATAATTGTGGGTTTTGTTGTTGTTGTTGTTTGCTTGTTTGTTTCCTTTTTCATGATATGTATTCCTCTTTCAGCTTAAGATTATTCTTTTTGGATTTTCTCCTTTTCTCTACTCTTTAGAGAGATTCTATCTCTCAGTTATCTGGTGTTAGACTCATACTTTCTATTGTGTGTCTCAGGGAGAGAGCTGTGCTTGTCCTACCCTTCACACATAGTCACATTTAGACAGAAGTAATGCATTTGGCCCTTGGAAGAGTATGTTCCTAGATGGCCCTGCCACTTCCCCAGGTGTAACAGTGCAAAGAACAAGCAATCTAACACTGTTGTTATTTTTTCATCTGACATCATTCTCTGGGATATTGTTCTTTTCATTGGTACTCCCAGGTAACAGGTTGTGTTGTCTTTATCTTCAAATTTAAGGATTATTTCTACTGTTGTACCTTATTATGTTATTCACTTGTATAAGACCTATTGCGGATTTTTTTTTTTTATTAAAACAAAAACATTGCAGTTTCTGTTGGTGAAGTCCAACACATCCTATTGGCTCTTTCTGTAAGCTGTCACACAAGGTTGAAGTAAAATGTGCCAGGCCCTGTACTCATATGAGGTTGGGCAAAAATACAGATTTATATACTTACTCTACACTGAAATCCTGTTGTTGGCAGAATTCAGTTGGAGAACTGGGGTCCCCTTTGCTGGCTGATTGGCTGGAGACTCAACCGCAGGGCTTTGAAGGTATTTGCTTTTGTCACAAACCTGTCTTTCCCCCAAAGTCAATTTGTCAAATCATACTTCAAATTTCTAAGAGCAGAAGTCCCCCTTGCAAAGATTTAACTGATTGGGTCAAATGGGCCTCCTATATTGTCTTTTTTCAAAGATCATATGATGGATTATCTTGGGAAAATGAAGTCTCACCTGAAGAACTACCTCCATCAGATTGATGTGTGGCCATGTGAATGGTCCTTTTCTTGACTGCTAACAGGTATTCGAAGGCCCAGACTAGTGTGGGTGATATCCAGATGGGGGCTTTTCCTTTCTTAGAGGAGAAAAAGAGGAGGAATGGGAAGAAGATCTGTGTGAGAGGGAAACTGGTAGCTGATATTGGGATGTAAAGTTAATAAATAAATCAATTAGTTTAAAATATTTTATTTTTAATTGTAATATAATTATATATCACTTTCCCTTCCTCCCTCCAAACATATATCCACACATATATATGCATATATACATATGTCACTAAGTACATAAATACACACTGTTATGTGTATATAATGTTATTTGTATGTATGCTTTCAGGAATGATACAATTTGAAATGTCTATGCAATCCTTAATTCATTCACTTTAATATAAAAATACTCTCTCTACTAATTCACTATTTTTGTACAAGAGGCTTTCTCTTCTCCAAGACTGAATGCACTTCTTGGTTGTCTTCTATATTTAGCTATTGTATTCAATTTTATAATGATTTTATAAGTAAACATGGACTCCAAATTGTTTATATATTTTTCAACATATTTTAGATTCAATATCCATCTCAATTTCCAGGGCCTTTCTCACTATGTTCCATTACCAACATATCCACTTGTACAGAGCAGCAGCTTGCTGTATACACATTTCCCTAATTCCTGAATATGCCACTTTTGTCTTCATGGCTGCCTTAAGATTCATAATAAATTGATGTTGTCAAATGTCTTCCAGTCATCTCTTGCAGCTGCATTTACATGCATTTCCTAAAAACCACAGTTCTTAGCTCCAAGTTCCTGAGTTTTTCTGTGTGAGGTTATGTATATATGCATGCTTTTACATTCTGTGCTTTGCTCTCACCAAGTCCATCTCTGCTTATTCTTTGTTACCCATGAAAGAATGCAAATGGACTCAGGGAGATATAGATATAGATATTAGTGTCTGACATTTACCACAACATTCTGGAAATGCATTTTGCTATCTCTCAAATTTAGATATTTCATCTATATGATGTTGAAAAACTTCTCTTCCTTGTGTCAAATCTTCCATGATGCCCAGCAGTTCTAGACTGCTTAACAGTATGTCTGCTCTGTTCTGCTTTGTCTCTTTACATGTGCATCATATACAGTGAACATAGTCCTTATATTTATGTATGGAATAAATTTACCATAGCAAATATCTTTTTGGTAATCATTTAGCCAGAAAAACCTCCACAGAAATCATTCATGTATTAATCCTTTCAAACTATTTTCTTCCTCATGCTGCAACTAGTTTCTACCCTAACATCTAGGGTTAAAATAGAAATTTCAGCATATTATTCTATTAAACAGACTCTATCTCCATATTCAAGCATTTCTAAAATGAGTCTATAGCCTATATGAATTTCACACCATCATTCTTTCGTTTCCTTCTTCTTATTTTATGTTTTCCCTTCTTTAATCCAAAAGATTCCTAGAGGCTCCGGTCAGCTATGCTATTATGCAAAACTTTTGGTAGCATCAAATAATTCACTCCTGGGGGACTGTTCATCCAGCATGCCTCAGGCTTGCCAGATAATTGAAAATGGATGGGGATATCAGGATACCATGAGTTGGACATTCATCTACACTCCTACAGCTGTGACAGATATCTTTGTGTAATAGGTTATGGTATGCAAGGGCATGCTACCCTGCATTTTTCATTTTTCATGTTGCTTGTTGCCTCCTCCTGAAATGAGAAGAGAAAACTTACTAGAAATCCATTCCAGTCTGAAACATGTTTGACTCCACAGGCAGTTACAGCTCTTACATTCAGTGACATTTCCTTAGGCTTCAGATAGATTGAATTCTGGGGAATAGTTGAGTAACACCATGTTTCAGGCTGAAATAGTGCTTTTTCTATGAATCGAATGTGTTTCAGCCTATAAATCACTTAACCACTGGACTGAGAGTGAGGTCCCAAATGGAGGAGTTGGAGAAGGGACTGAAGGAGCTGAGGGAGTCTGCAGCCCCATGGATGGAGCAACAGTGTCAACTGGCCTGACCCCCCCCTCCGGTCCTCCTTGAGGCTGAATCACCAACCAAAGAATACACATCGAGGGACCCATAGTTCGGACCACATATGTGGCAGAGGAAGGCCTTGTTGAACATCAGGGGGAGGAGAGGCCCCAGTAAAGGGGAATGTCAAGGTGGGAATATGGGGATTGGTGGGCGGGTGGGTGGGAGGTGGAATTCCCTCATGGGGGGGGAGAGGGAGGGGATAGGTGGTCTCCAAAGAGGAGACCTAGAAAGGGGGAAATATTGGAAATGTAAATAAAGCATCAAAAATAATAATAATAAAAAAAGAACTTGATATGCAAATACATTTGTATTGTGTTATTGCCCACTATAGGAATTCATCCTTCTGCTCTTTTTAATTTCACTTACATGAATTCTAACATGCAGTAAAAATGCCATAGTGGTATTTGCATAATCTACTTGAGGTAATTGTACAATGATAACAGGGATTTCTGTTCAAACTATTTTCTCAAGATTGTTTCTATAGTTAAATGACTAAATACACCTATTTTATAATTAATTATCAAAATAAAATTGACTGGAGCTGAGAATAAATTATAAATTTTAAAACAATTATGACATAATTTCAATAAAAATAGCTATAAATATTTGACATAGCAATCATAATAAAAAGAATTGAGCATGTATCTTTAGTAGAAACTTAAGAGAAATATCAGCAAAACTTCAAAATAAATATTATCAAAGCAAAGTTATATATTTAAATTTGGTATGAGCTTTGGAAAAAAACCTGTACACTGGGAATAGTTTCATACTTTTTCTAACATGGCACTTCATCACTTTAGGCAACATTTTATTTTGTACAGTTAACTCAGAACCTTCCTTTTAATCATAAGATCTTTTGTGCCCTGCGAGTCTGCAATGTCAAGAAAGATGGAATCATGTAATTGTCCAGTTCCGACTTATTTAATTCCTGTGGGTTACAAGTAGTAAATATACATCAGAAAACAGGCTGAGCATGGGTGTTATAAAATAAAGGTCATCATCTGTAGTAGTGTGATAGGTCTACACACCCAAATCTATGAATGCCATTTTTTAAAAACTTAATTTAATTTTCATACTGACCACAGTTTCCCCTCCCTCCTCTCCTCCTGTTCTCCCCACCCCTATCTATTTATTTTCCCTTTGTCTTCAGAAAAGTGGTGGCTTCCCATGGATATCAACCAGCCTTGGCATATCAAGTTACAATAAGACTAGGGACATCTTCTATTGAGGCTAGACAAGGCAATCCAGTAGTAGGAAAGGATCTGAAAGGCAAGCAACAGTATCAGAGACAAACCCTGCTCCTGCTGTTAGGAGTCACACAAGAAGTCAAAGATACACAACTGTTACATATGTACCGAGGGTCTAGAACAGTTGCATGTATGCCCTCTGGTTGACCGTTTAGTCTTGGAACCAATAGGAATACAAATTAGTTCTGTGGGTTTTCTTGTGGTGTTTTTGATTCCTCTGGCTCCTACAATCCTTCCTCCCCCTCTTCCACAGAATTCCGCAAGCTCCACCTAATGCTTGTCTGGTGTGTGTCTGCATCTGTTTCCATTAGTTGCTGGGTGAAGCCTTTCTGATAATGATTATGATAGGTTCCTCTCTCTGCACAACTTGTAAGCAGGACAAATTGTAGGTCAAAGGTTTTGTGGCTGGGTTGGTGTCATTAAAAATGAATGCCATTTTAAAGGGCTATTATGAATTTAATTAAATTATTGAACGATAGATTATTTTGCATTGTCAAAACAGATTCTAAATCCCATTACAAGTATGCCTAAAGATAGAAGGAGACATGTTTATAGAACAGCAGCCAGTTGAAAAAACAAGAGGAAGGTTGAAGTCATGAACCAGCAAGCGCCAAAGACACCAGATAATGAAAGAGATGGAGGACACCTCAGAACCTTCATAAAAGGGTGGCTCCTGCTACCACTTGACTTCAACATTCTGGCTTCCAAAACTGTGAAACACACAATTACCTTGCTGTTAGCAACCACATTTGTGGCAAGCTTCAGGATATCAGCAAAAACCAGACAGGACAAACACAGCAGCATGTAATCTAGCTAATTCTCCAGAAATATTTTGGTTATTAACAAAATTTAAAACAAAATTTAAAAGAACTGATGGTTTCTAAATCTTAACTCATGTCAATAATATCTATGTATGACCTTCTGATTCTATGAACTCAAAATTTTATAGCTATTACATATATAATATACATAATGTTTAGATTATTAAACACTATCCAAGGCACATTCAAGGCTACTTTTAGATGTTGTGGATGTTTTATTTTGTGACAATTCTAGGGTTTCACAGACTTTAAACTGGCTTTAATACTAATTTGCTTTCATCTTCTAAAATATTGTATAAAACTTAAGGAACAAATTCATAAATGGGTGAGTAAAGTATTACCATCACTCTAAATCCATCTATACTTGCACTTCCTCAGCTGGTATCTTTTGTATGTTTGCTTTTCTTTCCCTCTTGAATGTGAAATCCAAGTGTTTCTCATTTTCTAAGACCACATACATTCATTCTTCTTTTTAACTCCTTTTCCCATCCAAACCTACCTAACTCTCCATCAGCTTTAATTTACTTTAATTTCTGTTGCTGTGTTAAAATATCCTGACAAAAATAAAATTATAGGAGAAGGGTTAGTTTTCATTCACAATTGCTGGTTTCAGTCCATCAGGGCAGGGAAACTAAGATGGCAGGAATCTATATCAGCCAATCACATTTCACCCACTGTCAGGAACAGAAAGAAGTTAATTACATGCATGGTCTCTTGCTTGCTTGTTTATACTCAGTTTGATTATACACTTCAAGTCATTCTTTCTAGGTAATGGTGTCTCTCAAAGTGTGGTGGAACTTCCTATGCCAGTCTAATAAAATTAAGATGAATAGACAAGTCCATAATCAAACCCAAGGTAGACAATCCCACATCATGACACTCTTGCCAGGTGATTACTGGCTGTATCAAGATGACAAAGCCAACCATAACAGATTATAACATACAGTATAACAACACTTGAGATGTGTAGAATTGTACATTACTGATTTTGAAAATGCGCTTCCCATTTATACTCAAAAGTTTTTTATATCTATTTTTCTTACATTTGCTGTTATATAAAGCAGTATTTCTCAAAAGGAGTAGTATCACAATTTGAGTAACTGACTCTTACTTTGATACTGTCACAGGTCCTAGCACATTTCTGATGGTCTCTAGCAGAATAATACAATTCTTTTGAGAGTCTTCAATATTAATTTAAGATGAATTTAGATTACTCGTTTTTTTACTAAGTTCTTTGACATCTTTTCATTGCCCTTTATTTTATCACCATCAATAAATTTTCAAGCATGGATGTGTATTTCAAATTTCAAATGCCCCAAATTATCTCTTCCTTTTTCAAAAGTTAATGACAAGATCTTTGAGTTTATTTTCCTTTAGCTTTAAAAACATTGTTCCACTCTTCTTACAAATTCAATGGTTCAGTGATAAAACTTAACCAATTAATTGTTCTTTCTTTTCAACTAAATCCTCTCTACATTTTAAAAATTTCTTTTCTTGATTTCACATAATATTTATTATTAAATAGTATTTTATTTATTTACATCCCAAATGGCTCCTAGGGGCCCAGATTAGTTGACACTGTTGGTCTTCCTATATGGGCTTGCCATCACCTTCAGTCCCTTCAATCTTTCCCCTAATTCTTCCATAAAGGTCTCCGACCTCAGTCCAATGCTTGTCAGTGAGTATCTGCATTTCTCCCAATCAGATGCTAGTAAAGTCTCTCAGAGAACATCCATGCTACACTCCTGTCTGCAAGCACAATATAGCATCAGTAATAGTGTCAGGGTTTAGTATCTGCCCATGGGATGAATCTCAAGTTGGGTTGATCACTGGTCAGCCATTATTTCAAGCTCTACTCCATTTTTGTCCCTGTGTTTCTTTTAAACAGGAACAATTTTAGGTGGAAAATTCTGAAGATGGGTTAATGTCCCCATCCCACCACTGGAGGCCCTGTCTAACTACTGGATGTGGTCTCTTCAGGTTCCATATTCCCACTGTTGGGCATTTCCTCTAAAGTCACCAACGAGAGTCTTTCACACCCTAGGTCTCTGGGACTTGCTAGAGGTTTTCTTCACCCCTTACCTCCTGCTCCTAAACTACATACTCCTGGCCTTCTGGGTTTCTCTCCCATTGAACATTTCAATGAGTACTTGTAATCCATTCACAATTCCTCTGTTGAGAATTCTCTGTTTAGCCCTGTACCTCATCATTATTATTATTATTATTATTATTATTATTAGTAGTAGTAGTAGTAGTAGTAGTAGTAGTAGTAGTAGTAGTAGTAGTAGTAGAAGGTTATTTTATTTATATACATTTCAAAAGTTGCCCCCCTTCCTGATCTCCCATCCACAACCCCCCTATCCCATCTCCCCTCCCCTTACCTCTAAGAGGGTGCTCCTTATCCACCCCATTTTTAAATTGGGTTATTGGGTTTTATTTCTTATTTATTTATTTACTTATTTATTTTTGCAGTATAACTTCTTGAGTTCTTTATACATTTTGGATATTAGCCTTCTGTCAGATGTAGGGTTAATGAAGATCCTTTCTCAATTTGCATGTTGTCCCTAATTTCCTGGATGTTTTGGGTTAGGAACTTTTTATACTTGGCATTTTCTTTGAACAATGTATAATTTCTTCCTATGGTATCTTCTATGCCTGAGATTCTTTCTTCCATCTCTTGTATTCTGTTCTTTTTCCTAGGCTTTTCATATCCAGAATTGCCTTCATTGTGATTTCTTTATTGTTTTTATTTACATTTTTAGGTCTTGGATCATTTTATTCATTTCCTTCACCTGCATGATTGCATTTTCCTGTATTTCTTTAAGGGATTTATATGTTTCCTCTTTAAGGACTTCCACCTGTTTGCCTGTGTTCTCCTGTATTTCTTTAAGGGAACTATTTATATCCTCCTGAAAGGCTTCTGTCATCTTTATGAGATGGGCTTTAATGTCAGACGCTTGCTCTTCAGGTGTGTTAGGATATCCAGGGCTTGCTGTGGTAGTCAAGGTGTGTTCTGATGGTGCCAAATTACA
The DNA here is from genome assembly GCA_028551405.1 of Uromys caudimaculatus. Classification (NCBI taxonomy): domain Eukaryota; kingdom Metazoa; phylum Chordata; class Mammalia; order Rodentia; family Muridae; genus Uromys; species Uromys caudimaculatus. Next base: position 18,987 of record JAPYYD010001803.1, on the reverse strand, counting down.
CTTGCTTCGGTTGATTATGTTCTTACATTTACCTTTCACCATCTGGTTGTCTCTACTGTTAACTGGCCTGGGTGTCTTGGATTGGAGCAGGCTTCCTTGGTGCCAGGTGGAGTCTTATTTCATGGGTTAAAGCAGGCCTCCTGGGAGGCAGGCGATACTGTTTCTGGTTAGAGCAGGTTTCCAGTGTCCTTGGTTAGAGCAGTCTTTCTGGAAGACAGGAAAGGATATGGAGTGGCAAGCAGACATGTTGAACAGATAGAGATTCAGGCCACCTCTCCACGTTTTTAGTTTTTCACATTTATATTTATAACAGAATGGAGGTCTAGTGTAATGTATACATGTGTGGATATATTTTTAATTCTTATTCTATACTTTGAGGAAAAGATTTAATATTGGGAAAATGCTCTGTTTGTTTGTTTGTTTTTATTTTGTTTTTCTTTGAATACTCCCTGGTTGCTACAAAGAAGTACAGTGTTTGACCCTTAGTGCATCTTTATATTTATTAGGTCATTTTATTTATACATTTTGTGCTCTGTTGTAGAAAGCTGAAAATCAATAATATGTTGCCTTATCACATCCATTTATCTAAATATCATTTTAAATTTTCTTTTATTTTAAAATTTATAGTTTTGTGATTAAAACCTTTTTCATATTTTCTTGCTTTATTTTTGAAATTTATGCATTTTCTTGAATGATCAAGTTTTAGTATTTGTCATTTTAATTGTAACATTAATATGAAAATATTTTTTTAAATCTCTACTTACTCAGTCATTTTCCATACAGAGATCATTTTTCTCATTGTCTCCAATGAGGCTGACCATTTTCACAGTTTCACAATCCACTTTCCCCTCTGTCTTAGAAATCTACATCAATCTACAACATGTTTTCCATTTCTCTTTGTTTGTCTTCCTTGAAGTTTTGGTAGTTTAAGGGTGTGCTGTTCTAATCCTGCATACATGCATATTTTTCAAATCTGATTCTGTTTATGAATTCTGGTCTTATTCTATTATAGTTAGTGTGTATACTGTGTAGGATCACTGTGCTTTTAAATTTATGGAGGCAGAAATTTATTATGCTTCAAATAAAACATCCTGTATTGACTTTTCAGATCAGTTTTAGATGATGATTAAGCCTGCATTCTTTGAATGGCCATCCATCTTTAAAAGCCCCAGACTTATGTCAACATTATTTAAGAAGGTAATGACAGGGCAGGTATGTTTTTCAAAGTCATATTGACTTTTTATTTTCTATTTGATTGATTCATCATTTTCTTCGACAAATGAGCTTCTAGTATATTTAAGGGAATTATATTTCACTACGACTAATACAAGGAAAATTAGATACCTAATTAATTATGAATTAATTTAATTAGTTTACATTTCTTTTAGAGTAGCAGGTAATATTTCTAGCATTAACTTTACATTTAGCATTTTACCCAACCAATCTATGTCATCTATTAGTCTTGAAAAATCATTTTTCTGTGTGTCAAATTATTATTAGAAATAATGATGTTCTTAAAAGATGAAAAAGCTTAAGGTGCGAAGAAGATTTACTGAAAATATTGAGTACATTAGTTTTCCACATTGCATTTCAATAAGCATAAATAAGAAAACCCTCATGACTTTTTCAGATTTCAGATATCTTAATCATGGAAACAGTACGAGTTACTCAAAAATAGACACAGATCGTACCAGTTCTGTAATCTCTATAATGTTTACATAACACCTATATCTTCCAATAAGAGAGAAAGATATTTGTGTTTGCAACTATGCCCAGACTTGTACCGATCACCATGTATTAGGAAACATGCTTTTTTTTATGCAGTCTTTACTGACAGAAATTTAAATTTGATGACTAAGTGTATACCTGTTAAAAAATAGAAGTGGTGCATACTGTAAAAATCAAAGACTTTTTTATTAAATGAATGAGATATTCATTTTATTCTTCAGCTATAAGTCTAACAATATATTTGAAGTACATCATATTCAGTTTAATGGTACAATTGCTTATATAACTTTTCTTTACTTGCCTATTTCAGCTATTACATTTAGTCTTCTGTCACCAATCTTACTTATTTTTGAAAATAACAATAAATAATATGAATTGATTATATTGCACAAAGTAATTTGAAAGGCTAATGTTTAACTCTTGAAACTTTGGCCTTGACTTAAACTGCTCTATTTAGGCAGTAAGTTAAAAGACTACAGAGGTACAAAAATATTTAGAAGTGGCATATTTTATTATTTTAATCATTCATGGAATAATAGTTCTAAGATGGTAATTTTTCTTAATCAATATATACATTCTACATGACTTCATTTTAAAATTTATACTTACTTCTAATGTCTTTTCAGAGACCTAAAATTTTCTCACATAAATTGAAGTATTTGAAATTTTGTTATGCTGTACAAAATTCTGTCTACCTAAAACTTATATCTACCCGAGACATTGAAATGTGTTTTTCTTTGAATCTATGAAAATGTAATTTGAAACATGAAAGAAAAGGAAAGAAGTAAAGTAACAAAACCAAGGCCAGGTACAAACTAGAATGTACATCGTAGTTTGGGTTGTAAATAGTTTTACTAGTAACAATCTTCATTTATAGACTGAATCCAATATGATTCCTATACCACAGATACTTGAAATCAATAACTATTACTAACTAAGCAGGAATTGAAAGCCGTTGAGGTTTTTAATTACATAGTTTGAAAATAATTTTTAATTTATCATATTTAATTATTAAAACAATTTTAAATTTAAGCATATTTTTATAATATTTTCCCCTTCCCCAAGTTTGTCCATATTTTCTTCTCACTCACATATACACTTAACTTCAAATTCTTTCTGAAAAGTTTTCTATTTTAGTAGCAACATACATTAAGCCCATCTGTCCTTTAAATTTATTTGTTTTAATTTCTTCTTGAAGTCATTTGAGTTTTACTTCTGATGTCTAAAATAAGTTTCTAAATTTTCTGATTGCATCAAGCATTCCAGATGATCCTGATTTAGTGATGATGCAAAACATCTTGTGATCACAGTGAAAAAAAGACACACTAGAGGTATTGTGCTTTGGGCTCCATGATGGCTTGTACCAACTGTGACACAGGATGAACTAATGAGCTCTTATGTTCTTGGGCCGTAACCAAACCAATTATGAATAATGAAAGTATTTTCTTAAAGGCTTACTGTCAATATACAGATTTAATTGTTATAATTATGATTATATATCTTGGCTAACAAAATTTTTAATATTAATTATGAGAAATTTTTTTACTTATAACAATAGCTTTTAATTTTTCCTTTTATTATTAGTATTAGTATTTAATCTGTTTTTTACAATCCAGTCATTATCCGCCTCCTGGTCCACCTACCACCTTCTTACTGTTCCTCATCCTATTCCTTCTACCCTCCACCTCACCCCTCTTTCCAAGAGGATGTCCCCACCCCACTTACCACTCCAGCAGACTTCCCTGATCCCTGGGGCCTCAAGTCACTCGAGGGTTAGATGCATCTTCTCTCACTGAGGCCAGACCAGGCAGTGCTCTGCTGTACATATGTCAGGTGCCTCATATCAGCTAGTATATGCTGCCTGTTTGGTGGCTCAGTGTCTGAGAGATCTTGGTGGTCCAGGTTAGTTGAGACTGCTCTTCCTATGGGGTCACCCTTGTGGAAAAGTACATACAATAGTTTAAAATATAGATTTGGATGATATGAATGACCAAATTGCTAAGTAAGTTTTGTATGATGTGATAGTATACAACTTTTTCTGGTATTTGGAAGACAGAATCAGGTGGATCTCTGTTAGTTTGAAACCAGCCTGTTCTTCAAGTAAGTTTCAGCCCAGCCAGGATTGTACATTGAGATGTACATGAAACTTAAATTTTAAAACTGAAGTTCTAATTAAAAAATTAGATGTGGCATGGAACAATAGGTTGGATCTTTAAGGTATGTAGGTATTCATGTTAATCTGCACATGTGTATTTGTCTGTGTATGGGTGGGTACAGATACAGGTACACATATACAGATATGTCTGGAGGGCAAAGGAGAGTCATTCTTCATGTCCCATAAACTTTTAAAATATTTTTGAGACAGAAATTCTCAGAGTTCTGGAATTTGCCTAATAATCTAGGTCAGTTGGCCAGGGAACTCCACAAACCTGCCTTCTTTGCCTACCTATCTCTGGGATTACAAATATGTCCCAATGAACCAGCTTTGCTGTTGGTATTTGCAGGAGATTGAACTCATTTTCTTCTGTCTATAAATCAATAAGTTTGCTAACAGCCCTTTTCCAAGATATCTTCTAAGATTCAAAGATGGACTTTTAGAGACAATTTCTAAACTGATTCATATCAAAATTCCCAAGCTCCATAATCTCATAATACATATTTTGAGAAATCACTCGGAACAGGTTTATATAAATGTTTCTTTATTGGATGCATTTTCATAGACTGTTCATTTGAGTTAAAGTCTCTGTATTTGTATTGATTGTGATCCATTTCTAACTAAATGAGTACTGCTAAACACCTGCTTCCCACCACAGGATGGTCATACATTGGTGGACCCGTTCTGAGTATAGCTGCCCCATGCATAAGCAACTTCACAGTTTCTCTCTTTCTCCTGTACACATGGCAGTACTGAGTCTGTGATTTTTGAAAATAATGTCATTTATTTCAGTTCAAGTTGCAATAATGCATCAATATTGCCAGCTACTGATTTTACCTCACAATGTTCATTTTATTGCTATCTCCTGACATTTGTGGTGATGCTTAAAAATTATCCAAGCATTCAATATTTTTCTTAAAATATTAAAACTTAATATTCATTAAGTTTTCTTTTCTAAGTAAGAATCATGTGAATATACTTACTCTATATCTCACAAAATCCTGAATAACTTTATGGCAAATTTCTCAACTTCTTTTGATGTAAATACTCTCCTGCAGATAGTATGCCATAAACATTTTAGATCAAAATATACTATATAGCAACAGCATCAGCTTGCTGCGAAGCTAAATTTATGCAAAATATTTCAGTAATAACTTCAGTGTTTATTCAAAGTTCATACAGATTCAAAGCAGTATACTCTTTACTAGGTGACTATCTAAGAAAATGCAAAGTTTTATTACATTTTTATTTTATTGTATACATTTTCCATTTAAATTTATTAATATTGAGGAAGAGCTACAAAGGAAAATTAAGAGAGAATGTAACTAACCCCTGCATGTTTAGAAGGCCATCAGTGTTTTCCATGTTAAATGTACCAGATAACTTCTAAAGCTCATTTGAGATTCTGTGGTATCATGGCACAGTTTTAATGATCTGCTAAGTAATTTGACAAGCCTTGTTTTCATATCATTCTGTGAGCTAGAGAGAGTGTGTTAATTTTCAATAGAATGAAGCTTTTCTGGCCTTATGGTTTATTTTCTTTTCCTGCCTTCCACTTTTCTCTTTCTCCTTTCTCCTTTTATTTTTAAAGTATGCATTAGTGTTTATTTGTCTCTGTAAACAATATGATTGATAAAAGCAACAAAGAAAGCAAAAGTGCTCAGTGAATCTCTGCTGCCTCCTATTACATCTGGGGTTCTGGTCCTTAATTGCCTGTCACAGGCACTGAGCCATGCAGCCAGCAGGGCTGCCACTTCCTGTTTGGTCACGTTGTCATCTCCTATTAATGTGAACACTGTTGTTTTCCCCTTGCCTCTACTTTCTCACTCTAGATGTGATGAAAATCTATTTTCTACATGTGCTATGCATATACCAAAATTTTATTTTTAAAGAAAAAATTAAAAAGAAACGCAAAGACTTTCACTTAGAAAGTGACTTTTCTCGTAAGGGGCACATGGTATTCTCTCTCTACTGCGCCTATTTTAATAGTTTGCATCTCTTTCTTTCCATTTTCTGTATCACATGGCTATATTTGTAGCAACAAGGATCATCTGGGAAAAGTAATAAAACAAAAGCAAAAGCAAAAATACAAAATGGAGGGAAATAACTTGAGGCAAGTTTGAATATACAAAAAATGTTTGTTTTTCTAAAAACTTTAGGGAAAATATGTAGAATTGAAGATCCTGCTTTTTTGTGGCTTTACTCCATTACCACAAGAGACAGATTTCACATTATAATCACTAATGTAGTTTGTGCTCCTAATTGTTTGTTTGTATGTATGTATGTATGTATGTATGTATTTATTTATTTATTCTACCATCAATGCAGTTGCAGAATCCTTCTCACAAAAATTTAACCAGAAGACTTCATATATGAGAGAAAATTGCTGGAATATAGCCCAAAACTTTGGTCTGAAAAGACAACAAAACAACCAATGTTTTGTTGGTAGATATTGTCTTGTTTGGAATATGAAATTCCCTAAAATGTGTAAAACATTGGAATCCCAGCTGGTTATGTTAATTGGGGAGGAAGAGGAAGCATTTAGATATGGAACATATCTAGGAATAGCAGGTCACCAAAGAAAGGTTGTGGCTGGAATCTTGTCTTTACCTTTTTCCTGTCTTCCACTCTCCTTCCTGTCTACCACTCTGTGTTGTTATATGTAGCTTATCTTTCCATTTACTGATCCTTTTTGCCTTTGCCACCTTTGTCAAAATTGATGGCTGGAAGTATGAAATGAAATACAAATGGATTTCCTTAAGTTGCTCATGTATTAAAAAGAGTTACGAGAAAAGTAACTGACAAAATAAACTAGTGTTGGAGAGGTGATGCCATCACTAACACTACCCAAAACGTGTTTTAGAAGCTTTTGAAACTAGTTTTCAAGATGAAGTTGAATTAATACTTTATGGGTGCTGTGTGTGTAGGGGGGGGGTTCATGTGTCTCTGATTAGACGTCAGGGATTCAGAAATCCTGCTGTAGAAGACCATAAATAATGAGTAGAACCAGTCTCAAAATGAAGGACTTAACTGCAAATGACAAGAACATAGACCTGAGGGGCCCCAAACTATTGGGTTTCACATTAAAATATCATCTGTTTTGATTGGCTGACATGGATTCATAGGATTTAGTATTTTTTTTCTACTGGTTTTCATTCTTTGGTCCATTCCTTCCTTTCTATTCTATTATTGCCATTTGCAATGAAAAAAGTTACTCTGTGCCATTTTATATTCAATGTAGGATGAGTTTTCACAGTGGCTCACAGCTGAAACTGCCATAAGTCTCAGAAGAGAACCCAGGCTTTTGAATAATGTTGCAACAGTTAACACTTTGGGACCTCTTAAAGATAAATTAAGTACATTTTGCATTATAAAATATCCAAGAGCTTTTTTGTGTATGAAGTGTTCTGCACAGTTTACATGCTTTACTCCCAAGCTTATGATAGACTAAAAGCAAAGTAATACATAAGATATGATTTCTACTACATATGTATCTATAGCCATGGCTGCCTCCATGTATATTCATTGGTTGGTGGTTTAGTCCCTGGGTGTTCTGGTTGGTCAAGTTATTCGATATTGTTCTTCCTAGGGAGTTTCAAACCCCTTCAGATTTTCAGTTTTTCTCCTGGCTCTTCCATTGGAGTCCCTGGGCTCAGTCCGGTGGTTGGCTGTGAGTATCTGCATCTGTATTGGTCAGGTGCTGGCAGGATCTCTCAGGGAACAGCCATACCAGGCTCCTGTCAGCAAGCATGATGAGGTGGGAGTGGGTGAGTGGTTGGAGGATCACCCTAACAGAGGCAAAAGAGAAGGAAGGAAGAGAAGGATGGGATTGAGGGGATCTGTGGAGGGGTAACTCGGAAGGGGAATATCATTTGAAATGTAAATTAATAAAATGATTAATAAAAAGATATAATTTCTAGGAATATTGGTGTTCATATTTTTGTTCATTAATAATTGATTCCTGGTATACTTTAGCTACTATATTTAATTTCTAGAGCACTTATGAGCAGAATTTTTCATTACACATGTGATTTTTAAATCACTACTGCCTAAATGTTTCCAAGGTGATATTTTCAGTAAGCAACCCAGAAGAAACTTGGGATTAGGTATGCAAAATATACAAGGGTGACCCTCCCTGACTACCTTACCACTTGTATATTTATTTATTGTTAATATAAAACAGAAGTACATGGCTACTCAGACTTTTATAGAGAAATATTTTTCTCAGAACAACAAAAGGTGTTCATGTGATATCTTCAGTGGGTATCGTCTGCATTCAACATGACTACATTTTGTAAACTCTTTAGGAGGGTTCACACTGATACATTGCAGAATATTCATGATGATGTATTCTTGTAAGGAAGCTTGCTCTGAGCAGATTTCTTTTGAATATGAATGGTATCACATCAAGTTTCCTTTAAGGATTCAGGATTCACTCTGGAAAGCTTACTTGAGAAAGTAATTTTTGCAGTCTGAAATTCCTGGCAGCTCTCTTTACTGAGTGATGCATAGAAAGGGAATATAGAATACATTTAGTGAGGGTCTAGAAAGACAAGAGAGGCTTCTCTTTAACTAAGGGGAAGGCTTGACTTTCAACAATCCCCAGTTTTTACAGTATTGTACATAGAAAATTCTAAATCTCCTCTTTTAAAAGATTCAGTCAGTAAGATTTACATGCAACATGAATGAAATATACTCAAAGAAGTTAATCTTGAGATTTTTGCCAATCTAAGTAATTTAACAGAAATGTTTGCTTGTTGCTAGAATCAGCTAGAAGAATTCTTTCCTTAGTTGCTTCCTTCGTATACTACGTGAACTACAGACTATAATTTGCAGATCTTAACACATACTTTAATGTAAATGTCATTCTTTGCATAACAATCTGTAAGAACTTATCTCCTACTTCTGCCTCAATACCATTGTATAATTTCTCCAGAAATTATCAACTCAATTCACATTTATAGAATCGTTTTTACAGTGCATTTATCAATTGCAGTAACTTTATTCCAACCAAAATGTCATAGCATCCATCTGACTACAGTACAGATAATTTAGACACTGTGAGGTACTTTGTACTCAATATGACAGGTGTAATATTTTAGGTAATACTTTATTTAGAATGGATATAAATTTTTAAAAGAGGAGCTTATGGTCTGGAGAGATGGCTCAGAGGTTAAGAACACAGGCTGCTCCTTAAAAAACCCTAGATCAATTCCTAGCACCTATATGGTATTTCACAACCATATATAATTCCAGTTTCAGGGGATCCAATGGCTTCTTCTGGCCTTTGAAGATATCAGATATACACATGGTGCACACACATGCAAAGCACCCATATACATAAAACAATAAATAAATAAATAAACCTAAAAGAATTAAAAAAATAAAGATAAGTTTATAGATTTAGATGAAAATCAAAACATTCAAGGCTTCCTTTATTAAATGGTAATTGGAACCATTTTTATATTCCTAAAGCAAAAAAAAAATGCATAAGAAATTAAAATGTACCTAAACAAGACCACATCTTCATAGTGGAAGATATAAAATAGAGAATCAGCCTTCTGGTTGCTTTATTAATTATTTGTTTGGGACTGAGGCAATCCAGGTTGAGGTATCTCCAGCTGATCCTGTTATCCCAATATGAATATAATTAAGAAATCATATATAAAGTTTTTTCCCCTGGATGTATACACAATAGTGGTTGTGGTAGCACAAAATAGGTAACACATGGATGACAATGTGGTATGTTGCCTTGCATGTGTGAAGCATGTAATTTTCTTGGCTCTAACACATGTTCTTCCTATAATTATTTTCATTGAGTTTACAAAATGGAAATCTATAAACTAAGTGAGTTAAAGTCTGTCACTGAACCTATACTTATTCAGCTTAGCACAATTGCTTAATGGTTTAGAATCAACCTAAATTTTAGCATCAGTGCTTATATGAGCATGTGTCCTAGTCCTGCCACTGAGTAATACTTTATTTTTTCTCTTAAGTCTGATAGTTACATTACGTCATTACTTACTGACTCAGAACTCACAGCCTTCATCCTTGACCATTCTGAAAGTTTTTGTTTGTTTCTGTTCCCACTGAAAATAAAATGTGTTTCTTTGTTTCAAGTTTTCAGATGCCTTTCTTCTGGACTATTTTTTAGCCTACCCTGATATATAGGTTATGTGTGTGTTATTATAGGTGTAATATTTGCTATTTAAGGTATGAAACATGACTTCTGAATCCCTGCCCTAGCTTTGTTCAGAATTGCATTCCCCAGTTTACCTGTGTCCCCATCAGATTCCATGCCTTTTTACCTTCTTGTTTGTCAGTGTTAGCAGCTATTTCCACCCTGAAAGCACGAAGTTTCTACCTCAAAGCCTAACACAGCATTTGCACCATGTTTCTTTGACCTATCCGTCAGTACAAAAACTACTGCTTGATGAATTCAGCCTATGTAATTTGGTGTCTGCCTTTCCCTGTTCAGATCAGCATTTCAGCTCATCTACTATTCTCTAATATTTACACAGTTTTGCAACAAAATTACATAGACGCGTCAATAAGAAAAGGAAAGTGTTTTGGGTCAAAAATGCAACATGCTTGTCACACAGAAATGAATTAATTATTTTAGGCTTCAATTTCTCTATTCTCTCTTGTCTGATTTTGCTGGAAAAGAGGTAGAGAAGAATCTATTTTGTACTTTGTGGTACACTATTATCGCTACCTGCTACACAGATAGGTAACAAAACAATACCCTGTCAAGTATTAAAAACTTAGCTAAAAATAGAATAAAGTGATTTTTTTTAAAAAAGGACTACACCAGGAAAGACAAACTAAAGAAAAGCAAAAAACCAGTCTGTTAGGGAGAACTATACCTAAGCCATACTTTGGTCCTGTCCAGAAACTTCTGAAGGAACCCAGGAATAAGCCAATTTGTAGCATGGAATCCAAGATCAGGTAATAATAAATAAATAAATAAATAAATACATACATACATACATACATACATACATACATACATACATACATAAATACATAAATGATAAGAGAAATAGATGCATGAGATCTCCTTGAAATCAATTTTCCTATAGGAACGAGGAGAGGAGAGTCTATGAAGACAAGTAACAAACAGATTTAAGGCACTGCGCCTCTTCTTAACCTTTGAACAGGACAAACACTTACAGTAAGGTACAAAATAAGACTTTAAAATGTAACAGGAAAGTGAGCAAGGAAACACCCAACAAGAAAGCTGAGAGGTTGTTGGCTGGGAACACCAGGTGGATCTGAGTTGTGATTTGTGTTTGAATACTTCCTTCCCTACTGGTGGAGCTATTTTGGAAGCTTGTAGAACCTTGTAAAACCTTGTAGAGGTACAGTTAGAGGAACTAAGTCAGGAGCAGGCCTTGGGGTTTTGTAGCCTAGGAACCTTCCTGTAGATTCTCTGCCTCCTGACCATGGATGCAGTTTGATTAGCTGTCTCATTCTCCTGCCACCATATCTCCTTAGCTATGATCTGTCATATTTCCTCACAGTGTGGCCTGAAATAAACTCTTTCTCCCTCAGGTAGGTTCTTGTGAGTTATTTGATCATAGCAATGAGAAAAGTAACTTTGAGAACTGATTTCAGATTCATGAATCCCAGTAAGCAAAGTACATATAAAACCTCTATGCTTCATGGTGAAATTCTCCATTGCAGCAGTTTGGGCTCACTGATAGTTAATATACACCATCCTTATCTTTGGTTTAATACCAAAAACTGTCAGTTCTATAAGTCTTGTCTGAGGATATGGGTATTAAAAGCAAAGCTTCCACTGTGGAAGGTAGCTTATGTTTTTGCCAAAGGGATATGAGTAGAAAATTGTGTCTACCATGAAAATCACACTTGTAATTCTTGCACTCTTTTTTCTCTCTTCTGATCAAAATCAGAAGTCTGCCTTGGACTTCCTGATTGAAGTAATTATATTCCCAGAAGGGAAAAAAAACAAAACAAACAAAAAAAAAAAAAACAAAAAAAAAAACTTCTAGGAGAGACACAGATTGAACTATCCAAGGAATGCTTATCTAAAGAATGTTTAGATAAGCAAAAGAACTGAATTAATCTACATTGGAGAAACTGATAATTCTACGAATGATCCCATAATGAAACAAACATTTAGAGGCATTATTAGGACCAACATTGAAATTAGGGTATCAAATCCAGATTTACAATAAAATATTTAGTGACTAGCCTCAAATATTAAGATATAGACATTAACTATCAGGTATCTAGAAGTTTCTAACTAAAATAACAATGACATATGTAATTAAATTTGAAAAAATATAATTTTAAATTTTCTAGAAAAATAGGAAATGAACTGTTGAAAACAATTAAAAGCCTGTAATCATAAACTAAGAATAAAATAGTGCAAATGTTTTACATTCAGGGGGAAATAATCAGTGTGTATTGTGTTAAGTACCTGTACTGAATAGTCAATAACACATTTAATGAAGATGCTAAATATTTAATAATGATGTTTTAAAACTTAGCAGCATATCTCAATAAAAGAAGGTAAGTCATTTCCATAATAATAAAAAGCAGAAGAGAAAAAAATGAAGAAAATTTAAAAAGTATTCTTGCAAGTTCAATATCTAACAATTAAGAATTAAAAAAAAATGTCAGTGAGATGGCTCAGCAGGTAAAGAAGCTTTCTTTGCAAACCTGGTGACCTGAGTTGAATCCCTGGAATCCACACAAATAATTCTCAATGACAAATGGAAAAGAGATTAAAAAGCTGAGGAGCAGGGTGGCCCCATGTGAAGACCAGCACTCTCAACTAACCTGGACCCCCACGAGATCTCTTGGACAGTAAGCCACCAACCAGGCAGCATATACCAGCTGATATGTGGCCTCTTACACATATACAGCAGAGCACTGTCTGGTCTGGCCTCAGTGAGAGAAGATGCACCTAACCCTGGAAAGACAAATCATTTTAAATGACTTATTACAAATGTGATTTTTACATTTGAAATATCCTTGTGATTAATAGCACCAGTAAAAGTGAACACAGCAATTAAGAAAGTTTTTGAAAACTATAAATATTTTTAAATGACTAAAAAGTATATCAGTTCTATGCAAAGCATAAAAACTTGGGATTTTTTTTTTAAGTTACTGATTCCTATGGAAACTACAAATGATAGGTCACTTAGTTATAAATATGAAATTTTATTCTTGCAAAAAAATAAAATTACAATATAGTGTATTGAAAATATAATATGCTTTTGTTTTTACTTCATGAATAGGGAAACCTTTTCTGTGAAATTGAATGAGCATCTCCTTGGTCAAAGGAAGAAGACTTGTTTTATAATATGGAGAAAATGGAAAAGTACAGTAGGAAAATACCTGACTGATTAGTATCAGGTCTCTTGTCCTCAGAGTTACAGCAGATAGGGCTTCAATACTAAGCTTGTTAGGGTAGACTGTGCTTGCCTCTCTGTAGAAGAAAAATAAATGCTATCTTAGAAGATCCACCAGCTTCCCTGGGGTTCTAGCTTTACTATAGACATTTACTATGACTAACTCTGTATTGTTTTAGGCTGATCTACCACAGTCAAACATAAGAGTCTATCCAAAACCATTATCAGCTAATGGAATTATTAAATAGGGAAGATTTGTTTAGATATTAAAACACTAGAGACTTCTCCCTCCATGACAACCCACTCTAGACACATCTATAAAATTCAGGTTACTAAAATAAAGAAACAAGAACATTTAGGAAATAAAACTCAGAAAGGTAAGAACTCGTGGTGGATTAAGAGAAAATTATAGGTAGCATGAAGGGACATTCAGCAATAAAAGCCACAGGGAAAATGAAAACACAAAGTCTAACCCAGACAATCATTCTAAGGCATAAAAGAAAAGAATGTGACATGAAGGTATTTCAAGACAACTTATATTTTGGAGAGATTGATGGAATTGATGATTAGTATATACTAGGCAATTAAGCAAATGAAAACAGAAACCTATTATTAACTCTAGAAAAGGTACATCTTTAAAAAGGGATATATAATCATAGACTCAGCATGACTGAATGACAGGTATTATTCATATAGCTAAACAATAAAGACATGTATTATTGACTTAGCAGAAAATTGTTTTGCTAATACCAGGAAGGAAGTGTGTGTATATGCATGTTCTTTGTCTGTGTATACATATATGCATATATGGATGCATACATGTGTGCATGTGTGTATTCAGGCATGTGTACATGTGTGTGTTTGTATGTTTTTTTTTTTTTTTTATTTACATTTCCGATGATTCCCCTTTTCTTTGGAAACCCCGTGTCCCCTCCCCCTCCCCGCCTCTGAGAGGGAATTCCTCCTCCCACCCACCCGCCCACCCATTCCCATATTCCCACCTTGACATTCCCTTTTACTGGGGCCACTAGCACCCTCAGGCCCAGAGTCCTCTCCTTTCTCCCTGGTGTGCACCTGCATACTTGTTACAGGTTTAAGACATGAGAGTTGGAATTTTATAGTTAAAATAAACAATGTAAATATTATTTTATTTACAAAATTATTAATGTAAGTGAACATATCAGGAGATGTATTTTAAATGGCATAAAATTATTTGACACAGAATCCAGTGATTCTTCATTATGTTATTTTATTGCTATAAAAGACTTAGGGCATCTATTTCAAAATATCATATCTTTTCATATATTGCTTTGACTTTAAATTAAATGAACACATTTTAAAAATAAGTAATCTTTTTCTTTTTATGTATGTGACTACACTGTTATTTCCTTCAGACCCTCTTGAAGAGGGCATTGCATCCCATTACAGATGGTTGTGAGCTCCCATGTGGTTGCTGGAAATTGAACTCAGGACCTCTGGAAGAGCAGTCAGTGCTCTTAACCACTGAGTCACCAAAAACCTGGACGTTCTTGTGGATGCTGGGAAGTGCTTGCTGATGGAAGCATGATAAGCTGTTTCCAGAGAGGCTCAGGCAGAGCCTGACAAATACAGAGGCAGATGCTAACAATCAACCCTTGGACTGAGCGTGGGGTCCCTGATGGAGGAGTTGGAAAAGGGACAGAAGGAGCTGAGGGGGTTTGCAGCCCCATGGGGGGAGCAACAGTGTCAACTGGCCAGACCCCCCAGAGTTCCTGGAGACTGAACCACCAATCAAAGAATACACATGGAGGGACCCATGGTACTGGTCACATATGTGGCAGAGGAGGGCCTAGTTGGCCATCAGTGGGAGGAGAGGCCCCTGGGACAGAGGGTGTTAGATGCCCCAGTGTAGGGGAATGCTAGGGATGGAAGACAGGAGTGGGTGGGTAGGTGGGAGAGCACCCTTATAGAGGCAGGGGGAGCGGGGAGAGGATAGGGAGTTTCCAAAGGGGAAAACATTTGAAATGTAAATAAAGTAAATACAAAAAAAAAAAATTATCTTCCAGTTTTTCCCTGATTCACCATAGGGGTCAGCAGCTTCTGTCCATTGGTTGGGTATATCTGCATCTGACTCTTTCAGCTGCTTGTTGGGTCTTTCAGAGGGCAGTCATGATAGGCCCTTTTTAAAAAAAGATTTATTTTTTTAATTTAAGTACTTTTTTAAAAAAAAATAGTACTTTAAAAAAATTACTTAATTTTTAAAAAGTAAATATTTTTATTGGTGTTTTCTTTATTAACATTTCAAATGTTTTCCCCTTTCCAGATCTTCCCTTCAGAAACCCGCTATCCCCTCCCCCTCCCCCTGCCTCTATGAGGGTGCTCTCCCACAAATCCACCCAATCCAGTCTTCCTGTCCTGGCATTTCCCTATACTGGGGCATCTAACACCCTCAGGCCCAAGGGCCTCTCCTCCCACTGATGTCCAACAAGGCCGTTCTCTGCCACATATGCAGCTGGAGCCATGGATCCCTCTATGTGTACTCTTTGGTTGGTGGTCCAGTCCCCGGGAGCTCCAAGGGGTCTGGATAGGCACCTTTTGGTGAGCATACCATAGCCTCAGTAATAGTGTCAGGGACCCCCGAGATCTCTCAGACTCTAGGCCACCAACCAGGCAGCATATACCAGCTGATATGAGGCTCCCAACACATATGCAGCAGAGAATTGCCAGGTTTGGCCTCAGTGAGAGGAGATGCACCTAACCCTCAAGAGACTGGAGGCCTCAGAGCATGGGGAAGTCTGGTGGGGTAGGGGGTAGTGGTGGGGACATCCTCCTGGGGACCGGGCTGGGGGAGGAGGTATGGTTTGTAGAACAGTCAGAGGGTAGACCAGAGGGGGAAAAATCTGGACTGTAAAAAAAAAGATTAAATAAAATTAAAAAATAATTAATCTCTCTAAAACTATAACTCAAATTTATACATTCAAACCTGGGTATGGCCACCTACCATCCTACTCAGAATTTGGAATGTTAGATTTTGGTAAATATTTATATTGCTCTCTAGTCATCTACAAACATTAATATCTTTGAGAATATTTCTATGATATATTTTTTAATTTGATAATGAAATATAAGAATATATTTCTAATATCTTACTTTCTAATATCTTTACTTTTTATTGGATATTTTCTTTATTGACATTTCAAATGTTATCCCCTTTCCCAGTTTCCCCTCTGGAATTCCCCTAACCCATCCCCCCTCTCCTTACTTCTATGAGGGTGCTCTCCCACTCACCCACCCACTCCTGCCTCCCGACCCTGGCATTCCCCTACAATGGGGCATCAAGCCTTCACAGGATCAAGGCCTCTCCTCCCATTGCTGCCCAACAAGGTCATCCTCTGCTACATATGCACTGGAGCCATGGGTTGCTCCTTGTGCTCTTAATTTTTAAGACCAAAAATTGCTAGTCCTAATTTTTGTATGTGTGTGTGCAAACATGAATGTGTATACATGTATTTCTTTGCCTTTATGAGAATGAGTACATGTGTTTCTCTCTCTCTCTCTCTCTCTCTCTCTCTCTCTCTCTCTCTCTCTCTCTCTCTTTCTGTGTGTGTTTGTGTGTGTGTGTGTGTGTGTGTGTGTGTGTGTGTGTGTGTGCATATGTCATGTGGAACACCACAAGGGCTAATAATTTTCTTCTACCATTTGTAAATATTCATCCTTATCTAGGAAGGGTTTGAAGTTCCTGTTCAAGAAACATGAGGTGGTTTGCAACTATATTAGATTATCGATCAGCTGAAAATTTATGCTCAAAACCAGCAAATGTCTGCTATAGCCACTTTCCATACATGACAGATTTGTGAAAGCATGAGCTGACCTTTGTCCTGAGATTCACTTCCTGGATTATTATGAGACTTGTCCTTCTTTCTGTCATAGCTGGAAAAGTCAATATTAAGGCTACCGTGTAGAGTTTTCTAAAAATTCAATGAACTAATTAATGTAGAGTTCTTAAGCCAATGATTGGTACCTTGCACATGCTCACCTCAGCAAGAATTAGTTTTTGCCATGTAGACCTCTCTTGTATTCTACTGGTAAACGCTGAAGTAGAATAAAGCTTTTATGATGGTCTATGAACCTATGTAAATTGCTTTCCTGACCACCTACCAGTTAGCAAAGCCAATATCAATCTTGTTTTCTTAGGTTATTATTGTGGTCCAAAGACTAATGAGATTACCAAAGGAAACAGGACATGAAGGAACTTGTATTTAAGAACTCACACTTAGCTTCTCCAGACAATATTTTCAAGGTTGATAATAACTTCCAGTATAGAAGCCTAAAAGTTACAAAAGCAACTAATAGAATTTCTTAATGCATTCTAAAATCTAATAGTTATGGATATAAATATATATCACCCATCATCAAAGAAGCTTTGTAGCAGATGGAAATTCATAACTGATCAAAATACAAAAAAAAAATAATAGAACATCAGTTGTACAACCTCAATTGGTACATCTTCAACACAACCTCTACACCATGCTCATGGAACATGGCAGAAGTGGGGGCAGAATGATTGGAAGAGCCAGAGAACTAGGACGTCTGCTACAAAATTGAATTTTCTGAGTATACTAATGGAAGCAACACTCATGATCCAAATAATATTAACAAAACCGGAACAATGACAACACCAATCAATATACCAGTGTGGACAGAGGAAATATCACATGTCCTACCCCTCAGGGAAGAGCTACTTAAACAGCTAATTAAAGAATCAGATTACTTACATTTTTAGTGGATGACTTTTTAGTGGGTTAATATTTTAGCCATGATTTTTAATGAAAACAGAAGACATTAAAAGTGTGAAAGGAAGAAAAAGGAAGGAAGAAGCTATAGAAGTGATATATTTTAATAAAAATTAAAAAGAAAAGAAAAACCAAAGTCAACATCATTTTGAAGTGGATTAGCTATGTGCTTCTGAATAAATATAAACTATTATAAGTTGTGCTTAATGACTATTAAATGGTCAATGCTATCAATAATATTAATTATATGTATGCATGAACATCTATACAAGAAGAAATTTCCATCTATGTTCCATAACATATGGACTTTAAGTCAGAAAAACATTACATCTATTTTTCTCAAATCATAAAAAAAAGAGAATGAACTGATATGAAGTCTTTTCAATACTATTAGATAAAAATTGCAAAATATTAAACACATTTGAAAAATATGTTAATCTGATACTTCATTGTCAACAATGTTCTATACTTTTGATATTTTACAAGTTTCATTTTGTGTGATTGTGAATTCTTTTAGTATTTTTGGTAAAGTAGATATATAAAATTATTACGAATTACTCAAAAGAAGAGCAGAAGGGGGAAGAGACAGAGGAGATTCTGATTGTTCCTTTTTGCTTAAATAGTAGGGTTCATTCATATAAAGCCAACAGGCATTGATTGTCTTCCCTCAACTTGCCCACTCATTTTGGGTACACCCTTGTACTGCAAACTCCCACATTTGCCTTTGTCTTCTTGCTGTTGCATTCTGTTAGTTTGCCAGATTCACTTTCTGCGACTCTGGATATTGTTAAGACATACCTGATCCCATGTTAACTAAGTTTCTAAGCCTTATAAATAGGCTGTTCAGCTTGGAATGTTCTCTCCTTTGTCCTTCTCAATGATAACTTCCTAATGAAAACATTTAGAAATGCTCATCTTGATTGTCTTTCACCTGTGGCATCACCCACAG
>JAPYYD010001797.1:0-29423 GCA_028551405.1 Uromys caudimaculatus | reverse complement strand
ACTGATACTTCTAGTGCTACAGGACTGTGAGCCCCACATGAAGATAGAAGGTTCTCATGAGAGAAATATTAGAGATTACATTTTTATGCATAAGAATACATTAATTTTATTCAATACCAACTTAAAGTGGGAAGTCAATGCATACAATATATAACCTTAGCAAAACAGGAAATAAACTACAGTAACAAAAAGATAATAAACAAATAAGAAAACTTCAAATGAAACCAAAGAAAACGAAATACCCAAAGCAATCAAAACGCTAACAAAAAACCAAACCCAATAATTAAGCTTGCTACAGATTTTACAGCCCAGACCTACAGCCTGTTGCTGGCTTGGAAAATATAGTGCAAAGGCAATGATGATAACAATGTCTTCAGGATGAATGTATGCATGTCTCATAGTGGTGGGGTTGCTGATGGACACGTCCTTCCAAGGAAAATCATGAGATATATGGCAGTCAATACCAAAGTCTTTCAAGTTTGCTTGGCTGATCTCCATGAAATTTTTCTTGATGACTCATCAGGACAAGATAAAATTTACATTCTCAGCCTCCTCCTGGCTGCCCAACAGATATTGAGGTCCCTCAGCACTTCTCTGAAGCCCTCCAAACATGCACTCTTGGTGGACCAGAGGCTAGACAAAATAAAGACATAGTCACATACAGGAAACCAAGAAAGGAAGAGAGTGCAGCCCAAAGTTGCCATGGTTATAGAGATGAGATGCAATGTTGGTTCACTTGCTTTGCACACTCAGTGCTGCTGGTGAAGAGTTGTGTCTGAGGGAGATCTTAACATGGTCTGTGTTCTGTTTGATATTCTCGTGGAGAATTACAGACCTAGGGGAGGAAGAGACAAAGGTCTAATGAGGACCTGGCATGTCATCTTTCCAGCAGACACCAGCTTTATTCAGCAGGACAATCCAGTATGACCTTTCAGCTGAGGTCAAATTATAAAATTTATATCCTTCCAAAGATAAAATTCCACATTCTCCCTTTCTCCAATACAGGGTGACAAAGTAGGCATCTGGCAAAGGTCAATGGGGATGTTGGATTGCTGTTCTCTAGTCCCATTAGCTATCAATTCTCCAATTTCTATCTTCCTGAGTTCCCAGTTCCAGGCCTGAGGGTGTTGGGGGTTGGACTTTGATACTCTTTCATCAAAAGCCTAAAACTCAAAAAGAATGATAGGGGATGGAATGGCCTCAGGTCTGGTGAAACCTCAATTTTAATGGGTCCAGAAGTGCAGCAGGGATTCCGTTTATCATTGTCATTTGTGGCTGCTGCCTTCTTACCTTGGGTGTGCTGAATTCATGTTGAAATGCCCCCCAACCTCTCAGGTGTCAGTGGAAAAATCATGTAAGTCCTTTACAAATCGATCGTATTGTCTTTAGTTACCCCCTTCAGCCACTCAGTATCACTATGACAAGGATCAAAGGTGTTTGGTGAACTGTTGGGGACTTCAGAAGTCCACTCTATCTCTCAGGTTGTCGGATGAATAGCCATCATGGAGAACTGGAGGACCTGGATAATGAGAACGAAATAGAGTTTGGCAAACTGATGATCTCTGAGCTTGGGAAGCAATGGGGGAGTCATTCTAAAGAAATAATATAGGGATGAATCCCTTCCTGTATTGGGTACAACAGGCCCCAGGTAAGAAGGAGGCCCATCCACCCTTCCCTGAACTCTACTGAGAGTTTTGTAGTGTTTCCATTAATGTCCTTTCCTTTGTTTGCATGTGTCTGGTGCTCTGATGTCTGCATGCACAATGAAGGTTCCCATCTATGCATAAACCTTTCACTATTAATTGACACATTTGGCTATGAATGTGCTGCTACTGCATGACAGAATTCTGGGCGAGTGGTAAAATTGTTGGTCCATAAACTTGAGATTGTGTGCTATTCTGAGCATTTTCAGAGTAGTGGATCAACTTTATCCACCCACAGAAGGTATCATTAAAAACAAGCTTGTATTCTTAACCTCCCCTAGCAGACCTGATATCAGTGAAGTCAGTATTCCAGACTTGACCTCAGATTTGGCCCCTCATATGTGCCCACTTCTGGGAGAGGTATCTCTGTTTACCTTTATTTTACTCTAAATCTGAAATATTACTTAGATAAATCGGGCCAGGCTGTCAAGTCTAGTTATAACATATCCTGTTCTGAGCACCTCTGAAAGTACTTTGGACCCCAGTCAGGTAGCCCAATTAAGGTTAATTAATAGAGCTCTGCCAATGTTTACTAACAGAGTAATCTTTCCCTCTGGTGTCTACCAACCACGTTTGGATTCAGCTATTCTTTGGATATTTTTATATCACTTGTTTCCCCTTGGTTATACTATGGAGTCTCAGGCAACAGTGAGTCACAATATGTCACCAGAAGGTCAATAGTCCCCACTGTTCTTTGGGCTAGGTTTTGGACAGCCATGTCAGTGAGTGCTCTGGTTATCTCTGGCCTCAAGGGAGTCATTAAGTTGATGTCCTCAGCAATGAAACCAAGAAACTCATGGAAGAAGGCAAATAGTTTCCAGGAAAGCCAAGAATTCCTCTTTGTTTTTAATATCCTTTCTGCCAGCAGTGATCAGCCCTCTTTCCAATAGCTTATAACATTCACCTGTGTAGTAACTAGATCATAGTGACATTCTTGGTATGTGACACCACCTATTCTTTTTCTCTATATATTTGGGCTATAAGTCTTGGGTCCAAATTATTTAAGTGGCAATGAGTGCTGAAGCCCCTGTGTACCTGGTTCCATGTTTAATGAAGATGTTCCCATCCATGTGGAACATTGATCAGAATCTTTCATGGGATGTGAGGGTGTCCATTAGGTCTAGACAGATCCCTTTCATGTTTGTTTCTTCATACAATTATGGATGAGCATCTGTGGGTCATCATCATCTTGCAAGATTTAGGCAGAATTGATGAGAGCACGTTTTTCAAACCAGCCTCCTGGATGGTTCATGAGTAGGACCTGGTACTGTTTCACACATGCATTAAACAGCCAGGCTTCTGAGTTCCTTTGAGAAAAGCCTCAACTACAAGGGGTGCTGTAAGTACAAGATGCTGAAACAGACTTAACTTCTCTGCTTCTTTCACTAGAATATTGGTAGCCACTATGGCTCTTAGGCAAGTGGACCAGCCTGAGGATACAGGATCCAATAACTTGGGCAGATCTACTACACGCTGGTTCCATGAGCCTAAAAGGAATGGTTCCACACCTTTTGCAGTAACTTTTGATTCATGGAACTGTAGATGAAAAGTTTTGTAGGCATCTGGAAGTGTTAGGGTTGGAGCCAAAGTCACCTGTCTTTAAAGTCTCGAAGGTGATTTGTTCAGACTCATTCCAGATTAGAGAATCAATGCCCTCAAATTGTGCTGGGAATTTTTTATTTTTATTTATTTATTTATTTATTTATTTATTTATTTATTTATTTATTTATTTATTTATTTTTGGTTTGGAGGTTTTTAATGACTGCTTCTATTTCCTTAGGTGTTATGGGATTGTTTAGATAGTTTACCTGATCTTGATTTAACTTTGGTATGTGGTATCTGTCTATAAAATCATCCATTTCATCTAGACTTTCCAAGTTTGTTGAGCATAGGCTTCTGTAGTTAGATATGATGAATTTTTAAATCCTCAGTTTATGTTGTTATGTGTCCCTTTTAATTTCTGATTTTGTCAACTTGGGTACTGTCATTTTGCCCTTTCATTAGTTTGGCTAAGAGTTTATCTATCTTCTTGATTTTCTCAAAGAACCAGCTCTTGGTTTTGTTGATTTGTATCTTGCTCTTTATTTGCTTGCTTTCAGCACTGAGTTTGAGTATTTCCTGTAGTCTACTCTTAGGTGTTTCCTTCTTTTTGTCTTAGAGATTTCAGGTGTTCTGTGACGTTGCTGGTATAAGATGACGCCAAATTCTTTATGAAGGCACTCAGTGCTGTGAATTATCCTCTTAACACTGCTTTCCTTGTGTCCCAAATGTTAGGGTATGCTGCATCTTCGTTTTCATTGTACTATAGAAAGTCTTTCATTTCATTCTTGTTTTCTTCACTGACCAAGTTATCATTGAGTAGAGAGTTGTTCGGTTTCAATAAGGATGTGGGCTTTTTGTTGTTCTTGTTGGTTTTGAAGACCATGCTTAGTCCATGGTTATATGAAATGCATGTAATTTTTCAGTGTTCTTTTATATGTTAAGGCTTGTTTTGTGTCTGATTGTATAGTCAGTTTTGGAGAAAGTTCCATGGGGTGCTAAGAAGGTTTATCTTTTTGTTTGGGGGTGAAATATTCTGTGGATATCTGTTTAATCCATTTGGTTCATAACTTTTCTTAGTTTCACTGTGTCTCTGTTTAGATTGTTTAAATGATGTGTGCACTGGTGAGAGTGGGGTGTTGATGCATACCTTCTTTATCTCTTTTTTGTATAGAAAATTTATTGCATCACTCCTGTGTGCACTAGTTTTTCATCTCTGCTTCTTGCTTTGCAGGGCTTTTTGCCCTTTTTTCTTGGGTGCTGTATTAGTCATGCTTGTCTAGAGTCACAGAATTTATGGGTAGACTCTATATAGTACAGGAATTAGTTAATGACTTACAGTCTGTAGTCTAACTCCTGAACCATATTAGCAGCAGTTGTGAATGAAAGTTCAAGGATCTAGCAGTTACTCAATCCCAGAAGGTACAGAGTCGAAGAAGAGCGAATCTTCCTTCTTCCAATATTCCACCACTCCTGGATCTGGGAATTGATTTGTCCCTGGCTGACCTTGAACTCAGATATCTCCTTGCTTCAGTCTCCTGGGATTAAGGGCATATACTACTTTGCCTGGGCCTAAACATTTCATGGCCATTATGGCTCAAGATCTCCATGGTGAGATCCAGGTCATAAACTTGTGTCTTCCAGACACAAATATGGATCACCTGTGAGCCCTCTAATTCTGGATTGTAGTTCAGCCAGACAGAGTTAGGTTGACAATCAGGAATAGCCTCTACCAATGCCAACGAGCTGGGCATTGGCTCAGGACATGCAGAGACTGGTAAAAGCTTGAAAGTTGTTCTGTTCTTATGTGATGAGTCTGGCATTCTCTCTTTTTGTACACATTGTGGATGGGCATCACAGGTCCTGTTAGCTGCCTGGCCAATTTAATTTCTTCAGCGGAATTGTCTCCATTCTTTGGAGCAGAAGTCTTCCTGGGGAGAAGTATGAGCTTGGAGTAGTACTCCTTCAGGTGCTGCCCATTGGCCTGGAGTGATTGAGTGGATGGATCTGTTTGGCCTCCTTAGGTTCACAGAGATGCCAATGAGGCAAACCAGTTTCTTGTGGATAGCAGCCACTCTGAGTTCCTCTAGGCTGAAGCCCCAGCCAACCCGGAACTTGGTGTGGTATTTAAGTGTAAGGCACCTCATGATGGGCCTGATGGGACTGCATGTGGGACAAGGGGCAATGGGGTGTGCTTTCTCCTGCTGTGTCTTGCGTCTGTGGATCCTGCATTCAGGCTGATTGAAGCAAGTGTCCACTTGATGCTGCCAATCCTTGGGTAAGTGTGGCTTCAGGATCTTGCCATTTTAGCTGGACACCATGGCTTCTTCCGGTACAGGAGAAAAGCAGAGAAGAAAGGGAAGTATTCCATTAATATTGTGGGAAGTTCAACGTGTGGTTTGAGCTTTAGCAAAGTTTCTTTTCCAAATCTGGATGCAGTTGCATTTGAGGCATTGAATTTCAGTATTGAGGCATTCTCTCCTTAGACTATTCCTTTGATGAGTATGAAGTTTATTTCCCCATGTCTTTTGATAACTTTTGGTTGAAAATCTTCTTTACTGGACATTAGAATGGCTTCTCCAACTTGGTTCTTGGGACCATTTGCTTGGAAAACTTTTTTGCAGCACTTCACACTGAAGTAGTGTCTTTGCCACTGAGGGTTTTTTCTTATATGCAGCAAAATGCTGGATGCTGTTTATGTTTCCCGTGTTAGCCTATGTTTTTTTTGGGGGGTAACTGAGTCCATTGATGTTGCGAGATATTAAAGACAGATGATTATTACTTCTAGTTCTTTTTGTTTTTTGAGGTGGTATTGTATGTGAGAGAGATTCTCTTCTCTGGGGTTTTTGTGAGATGATTAATTTCTTGTGTCTTCTTAGGTGTAATTACCCACCTTGTGTTGAAATTTTCCTTCTATTATCCTCTGTAGGGCTGGATTAGTAGAAAGATATTGTTTAAATATGGGTTTGTCTCAGAATATCTTGGTTTCTGCAACTATGGTGATTGAGAGCTTTCCTGGGTATAGTTGCCTGGCTGGAATTTTTGTTCTCCTAGGGTCTATGTGACATCTCTCCAGGGTTCTCTGGGTTTTATCATCTCTGTTGAGCAAACTGGTGTAATTCTCATAGGTATGTCTGCCTTTGTATGTTACTTGACCTTTTCCACTTACAAGTTGTAACATCATCTTTCTTTTTTTTCTTTAAATTTACTGTTTTGATTATTATGTGACAGAACAGAAAAATGGGAAGTATCCAATCTCATACATGATAATTTTACTGCAAGCACAGTTTGTTATATCTCCTGACAGCCAGTCTCCATTGAGATCAGGATAACAGTATTGCAGTTACAAAGTCAGTATTTTACAGAAATATATGAGACAATAAGTTTTCATAAAAGGGCAACCATGAAATCATTCTGCTGACCCAGCAGTCTTTATAATTTTTAGACACCATATTTGTGTCTACAAAAACATCCTCACCCAACATGTATAGAGAATTCCTAGGGGCCTGACACCATCATCTCTAAACCCAAAGAACTCATTGCTATCTTCGTGTGAATTCCTGCATATTACTCCATCCACATATTTATGACAAAAATACTCTATTTTTATTATACAGAATAGAGACTAAGACAGGGGGAACAGCTGCAGAATTACGCATCTCTTCCTGTGGTTCTAGGTTACTTTCAATTACACCTAGAGTGCGTAATTGTAACACATTTCTCTTGAATTCATGAACAGCCTTCACTTTAATATGATTGGTAACATTGAATTTTTGGATAACAAGCTGATTCCTACTACCTCTGGCCAGGTCACTAACTACTGATACAATCAAGGAAGTCAGAAGGAAAAGGCTTGGTGCCTTTCAGTACTCATTCTGGGCCCCAGAAGAGATCATTGCCTCATGCTCTAAAGAACAATATTCTAGGCAGGCTTTTCTTCCTTGTCATCAGGGGTCTCAGGTATCTCGATCTTAATGTAGTGTGTCTCTAACATTCTATCTCTTGTATTGTGTTGGTGATGCTTGCATATGTAGCTCCTGGTCTATTTTGTCGGATGTCCATCTCCAGGGTTTCCTCCATTTTTGATTTCTTTTTCTTTAACTTTATTTTTTTCTTTTTTATTGGTTATTTTATTTATTTACTTTTCAAATGCTATTGCCCTTCCCAATTTCCCCTTCACAACCCCCAATCCACCCTGCACCCTCCCCCCCACCCACTCCTGCCTGAGTGCCCTAGTGTTTCTGTAACCTGGATCATGGAGCCTCCACTGGACCAAGGGGCTCCCTTCCCATTGATGCCAAATAAGGAATCCTCTGCTACATATCCAGCAGGAGCCATGGGTGCCTGCATGTGTACTCTTTGGATGGTAGTTTAGTCGCTGGGATCTTTGGGGACTCAGGTTGGTTGATATTGTAGTTCTTCTCATGGGGTTGCAAACCCCTTTAGCTCCTACAGTCCTTGGCCTAACTTCTCCATCTTTGTCCCTACCCTCAGTCTGATATTTGACTGTGAGCTTCTGCATCTGTATTGGTCAGGATCTGGCAGAGCCTCTCATGAAACAGCTATATCAGGCTCTTGTCCATACCAGGCTTCTTGGCATGAGCAATAGTGTCTGGATTTGGTGTCCTCAGATGGGATGGATCCCTGGGTGGGGCAGTCTCTGGATGGCCTTTCCCTCAGTCTCTGCTCCACTTGGTCCCTGCATTTCCTTTTGACAGGAGGAAATCTGGATTAATATTTTTGAGGTGGGTGGTTGGCCTCGTCCCTCAAACTATTCACTGAATATGCTCTCTACAGGTTCTCTGTCGCCTGTGTTGGGTATTTAGGCTAATGTCCTCCCTGTTGAATCCTCTTGGGTCTCTGGCATCTGAGACTTTCTAGTGGATACCCCAGATCCTCATTTCCCACTGATACACACCCACTTTCAATTCCTGACCATCTGCACATCTCCCCCATTTGCTCCCATATCTTTATTGGCCCCTGTTTTTCCATTCCTCTCCACCCTTGCTCCCACATCCCTCTCTCCCTCTCATTCACAGAAATTATTCTTTTCCCCTACTGTGTAGTAGTGTAGCATCCACTCTTTGGTGTGCTCTTTATTCCTCTTGGGTTTCATCCGATCTCTGAATTGTATTTTGTGTATTCTGAGCTTCTTTTTGGCTAATATCATTCATCAGTGAGTACATACCATGTGTGTTCTTTTGTGACTGTGTTGCCTCACTCAGTATATTTTCTAGTTCCATCCATTTGCTCTGAATTTGATGAAGGTATTGTTTTTAATACCTGAGTAGTACTCAATAGTGTAATTGTACCACATTTTCTGTATAAATTCCTCTGTTGATGGACATCTGGTTTTTTTCCAGATACTGGCTATTATAAATAAGGGTGCAGTGAACACTGGAGCATGTTTTTCTGTTATATGTTTGAGCATGATAATTGCCAAGGAGGAGATCTTCAGACCAGTGATGCAGATCCTCAAATTTAAAACCATAGCAGAGGCATTGAGGTAAGCCAATGATTCTCAGTACAGACAATCATCAGCTGTCTTCACAAAGGACCTGGATAAGGCCAATTACCTGTCCTCAGTTCTCCAGGCTGGCACTGTGTATATCAACTGCTAAGATGTGTTTGGGGCCCAGTCCCCATTTGGTGGCTCTAAGATGTAGGGGAGCAGCAGGGAATGGTTGAGTGTGGCCTGCAGGCCTACACAGAAGTGAAGACAGTCACTGTCAAAGTGCCACAGAAGAACTCATAAAGCAGCATGCTGGCTTCCTCATCCATCACTCAGAAATCCAACAAGATGTTGAGAAAAACCACCATGCACACTGCTCCACTGAAGAGGAACCCCTTCACCAAATTGTCTTGAGCCAAGATGTTCAAAACTCGAACTTCATGGCGGAGCAGGTGAGCAGTGTGGGGGAAATGCTCCCAGTAACCTGAGTAGGGGAAGGAGCTCATGAGTCCAGCTGTGCAGGAGGCTGCTTCCATCCTCAGTGCTTAAGCAAATGATTATAAAAATAAGTAGATCAAAAAATATCTATACTACATAAACTTGAAATTCTAAATGAAAACAGGAATTTTCCTGAAGATACCACTTATTAAAGTTAAATTAAGATCAGAGAAACAATCTAATTAAAAATAAATAGACTTGAACACCCAGGAAATTAAAATAGAATCACTCATTAAAAGTCTCCCAACGAAAAAAAAATCACAGGACAGTGTTATAACTGTCATTCAAAGAAGAGCTAAAACCAATGTTTCTCAAATTTTTCATCAAATAGAAACAGAAGGAACACTGCCAATTTCATTCTATGAGGCCACAGTCACCCTGATACCAAAACCACACTGAGATTCAACAAAGAAAGAGGATTTCAGAACAAGTCCCCGTATGAGCACAGTTGTAAGAGCAGATAGTTAAAACACTTGGAAACCGAATCCAAGAACCCCACAAAAACATCATCCAGCATGATGAGGTAGGCTTCATCTCAGAAATGCAGGGATGATTCAACATATCAAAGTCCATCGATGTGGTTCTAGAGAGACAGCTCATTGGTTACGAACACGGACTACACTTGGAGAGGTCCTGAGTTCAATTCTCAGATACCACACGGTAGATCCCAACTATCTGTAATGGGATCCAGTGCCCTCTTCTGCTCTGTCTGAAAACAGCTATAGTGGACTCATATGAATCAAATCAAATCAAATCAAATAAAAAAATCCATCAATATTATCCACAATGTATAAACACGCTGGGAAAAAACCACATGATTATGTCACTAGATGCTGAAAAGATCTTTGGCAACATCCACCATCACTTCATTTTGAAAGACTTGGAGAGATCAGAGATACAAGGTAATTACCTAAATTCAATAAACACAATGTACAGCAAACTGACAGCTAATATCGAATTAAATGGAGAGAAATTTAAAGCAATCCCACTAAAATCAGGGAGAAGACAGGGCTGCCCACTCTTTCCCTATCTATTCAATAGAGTACTTGAAGTTCTATCTAGAACAATGAGATAAGTAAAGGAGATCAAGGGAATACTAACTGGAAAGGAAGAATTCAAAGTCTCTCTATTAGTAGCTGATATCTTAGTATATAGAAGTGACCTAATATTCTACCAGAGAGCTACAGCTAATAAACACCTTCAGCAAAGTGGTTAGGGTATAAAATTAACTCCAAGAAATCAGTAGTCCTCCTTTATACAAACAGAATATGGGCTGAGAAAGAAATTAGGGATATAACACTCTTCACAATAGCCTCAAATAATATTAAATATCTTTGTGTAACTCTAACTAAGCAAGTGAAAGACGTGTATTACAAGAATTTCAACACCTTGAAGACAGAAATTGAAGAAGATATGACAAGTTGGAAATATCTCCCATGCTCATGAATTGGTAGGATTAACATAGCAGATATTTTCCTGTTCCGAAAAATCATAATTCGTGGTTTGTAAATTTAAGCCAGCTGCAGGGGAGATACACTGTTGATGTGAATATTCTTATTTTGATTTTTATAGGAAATTTTAAAAAGAAAAGAAGATTCCTGGAGTGCTGCTGTTCTTTGGATCCCATTAGAAGGACAGAGAAGGTGAAGTTTGACATGGAGAAAGAATTCCAGAGGCAGCAGCAGTAGCAACAGACACCCTCAACAACAAAATCAAAGACAGTCTGACCAGCTATTCAGGTCCTTTAGGGCCAGAAAGGGTCACCTAACCTGAGCAAGGGATTTCTAACCTCAGCTACTCCTTCCTTGAAAAGCCCTCACAGAACCTACAGATCCTATGGTTTACAACCAAGAGAACCCATCACAGCACCCAAAGAATGATCCCATTACATAGTTGCAATGAAACATCAACATTTAATGAAGTAAACGGATGGGAGCAACTTATGTTTGATCATCCATATTGCACTTCATCTTACCTTAGCTTCTATAGCTAATTTTTATTAACCCATTAAACATCCAAACTATCATCTCATTATTCAGAGATTTTTTTGTGTCATGAAGCATTTGTCCTACTATGACATTTGATACAGGATATTCAATAACACAGTGATTCTCTTTTAACAGCTTTGAAAAACACAACATTGCTGTAACAGTTTTTTTTCTATTTAGATATTGCCTAAAGGAAAAAAAAAAACTCCAATCCCTGAAATCAATCATAATAATTCCCCACTCTACGAACAAGTTGCATCTTTCCATAATAAACCAAATGCTTCCTCTTCCTTTTCCTCTTCTTCTTCCTCGTCCTCTACCTCTTGCTCTTGCTCTCAAGGCAAAACACACATGGGTACCTGTACCAAACACTGTGGCCTTCTTATAAGTTGATTTGATTGATTCCTGAATTAATTCCTCCATCTCCTAAAACTGTAAACTTATTTGGTAATAGACCTTATGTTGGTTTGAATAAGAATGGCCCCCATAGGCTCAAGTATATGAATGCTGAGTCAACTGAGAGTGGCACTATTTGAAAAGGACTAGGAGGTGTGGCCTTGCTGGAGGATGGCTTTGGAGGTTTCAGAAGCCCATGCTAGGCCCAGTCCTGTACCTGCCTCTATACCTACAGATCAGGATGGAGCTCTCTTCTAGTGATAGGGTCCTACAATGGTGAGGTCGATCTGTGCCTTAGTCACTATTTTCCTTTTTGTAACCCAATTCTTGGCAAGAAGAAAATTAGGGCAAGTTTCATTTTATTTTGCAATTGAATCATCATGATGTGGAAGATGCGATGACAGGCATGTAGAGCTGCTTGTTCAATTCTTAGCCAATTAGGAGCAGGGAGAGAGGGAATTCCAGTACTCAGCTAACTTTCTAGCTTTATTCCTATTTGCTTCTTGTGTTTATTAATTAAAATATTTCTAGAATGAATACAGTATATAGCCTTAGCAAAACAGCAAATTAAATACAATAACAAAACGATAATAACCAAATAACAAAACTTCAGATGAAAACAAAGAAAACCAAATACCCAGATTAAACAAAACTCTAACCAAAATCCAAAGCAATAATTAACCTAAGCAGTATTTTCTTGCTGAAGGTTTTGCAGCACAGACCTACAGCCTGTTGCTGGCCTTGTGAATATAGTGCAAAGGCAGTCAAGGGTGGTAATAATGTCTTCAGGATGAACGTAGGCATGTCTCATGGTGGTGGTGGGGTTGCTGATGGACACATCCAACCAAGGCAAATCGTGAGAAGTGTTACAGACGATATTCAAAGTCTTTCAAATTTGCTTGACTGATCTCCATGAAATTTTTCTTGCTGACATAGCAGGAAAGGCAAAAATTTACATTGTCAGGCTCCTCCTGGATGACCACCAGAACTTGATGTCCCTCAGCACCTTTCTGAAGCCTTCCAAACATGCACTCTTGCTGGACCAGAGGCTAGACAAAATGAAGGCCTCGTCCCATACAGGAAACCAAGAAAGGAAGAGAATGCAGCCCAAGGTTGCCATGGTTA
The DNA here is from genome assembly GCA_028551405.1 of Uromys caudimaculatus. Classification (NCBI taxonomy): domain Eukaryota; kingdom Metazoa; phylum Chordata; class Mammalia; order Rodentia; family Muridae; genus Uromys; species Uromys caudimaculatus. The sequence continues at coordinate 16,722 of JAPYYD010001797.1, read as the reverse complement.
TAGGGATGAGATGCAATGGTGATTCACTTGCTTTGCACACTCAGTGCTGCTGGTGAAGAGTTGTGTCTGAGGGAGATCTTGACCTGGTCTGCGTCCTGTTTTATCTTCTGTTGGAGAATTTCAGACCTAGAGGAGGAAGAGACAAAGGCCTGGTGAGAACCTGTCATGTCAGCTATCCAGCAAACACTAGCTTTATTCAGCAGGAAAATCCAGTATCACCTTTCAGCTGAGGTCATTCCCTGCATCCCCAAAGATAAGGGCCAGAGGGCATCTGGCTCTGGATTTTTTTCTCAGATTTAAAAAGTACTTGAAACTGAACTGTGAACTACACACTGTGGTGGAGATGAAATAAAATACCACATTTCTACAATAGTCCATAAGTATTATATTGAAACATAACTGTGTAGCAATGTCTGAATCTAACACTATATAGAGTCCTTCTAGGGAGCCTAGCCACCATTGTAGTGAAGACTCTTATTATTGCTGGAATGCAGAATCCTCCCTGGCTTCCTTTTGTGACCCTACATCTGCGAATCCACAGAGAACCCATCTCACAGGAAATCCATGCACACTGAAGAGACACTTAATCAGCAAGAGTGTGCTGCATGCAGATCTTCCCAAGGGCAAGCATTGAACTCTAAAGGGATTATTTATGAAAAAGGATACCCCTGCTATGTTTATGGCTACTGTTGGATTATTTGTGGGAAGACTCAAGGGACAATAGGCTCAGGTCATACTAATGAGCTCAGAATGAAGGAAGTAGTACACAGTCACCAGAAACTCTATGGATTGCAAGTATTTCATGGACAGAATTTCTTCTAAACTGGATCAGAACAATATTCTGAGTTGCTCCTAGCTGACTGAGGCAGAGAGCCATGTAGAAGAACAGAGACCTATAAACCACAGTTGTACAGGTACAGGAAGTCAACTTGGCTTCTGCCATCCTGTGCTAATACCCAGTCTCAGAGACATCGAAATGATGCTGCATCATTTGAGCCAAGCCACGCACACACACACACACACACACACACACACACAATCACACACACACACACAGAGATAGACATATGCACATATCAACATGTTTCCTGTCAGTTGACGAAGTAGTGGGACCTAAGATGTATACAAGGCTCTTAGATTAACCCAGGCTGTGTTGCCGAGGCCTGTACATATTTCCTTGTCAGGAACTTTTCCCATGCAGATACTTGATGATCCTACAAGTAAATTATAAGCTATGCACAGATAAGCTGACCCACACAAGATTCAAGGTCCTTAGAAAGGGGAGTCCAAGAACATCCTCCACCAAGCTCCAAGTTGAACCATGATATTCCACCCTCTAAAACTACCTTGGCTACTTCTCAGAAGACTCTGTCAGCACCATAAAAAGCCAGTTAGCTGGGGATATTATCCAGAAACTTTACAACACATTACAGTTCATGAAATATTAGAATATTTGTAACGTCATTTAAAAGGTTAGTGAATTATCCTTCAATGATTTTTCTGGAATGCAGCATTATGCAAAACTATTAGTGGGAATCTGTCCTAAAATAAACCATGACCCTGATATACTCAGCAAAATGATGTAAGCAGAAGGATGGCCCTTAGGATTCCATGAATCCAGTGGCAAAGCCATTAAGACACACCATGAACTTCCAGGGGTCTATCTCAGTGCAAGGGAAGCAAAGAAGTCTAAATTTTTATTTTTAAATTATTCTTGTTTAACTTTTTGTTTATTACTAAAGATGTTAATCACAAAACAATAAAATAGGAGCCAGGCCTTCTGTTCTGGGAAAGGGCTGCATGGAGCAGTGAGGTAGTGCTGGTGGCCTGGGAGGGGGAGGAGAGGGTGAGTTGGGAGCAGAAGCAGCCTGGAAGGTTACTTCCTGCCTGGGCTCTGGCTGCCCTGACCCCAGTGTCTGAGTTGCCACAGCAGCCACTGCCACATTCCATGAGGCAGGTGAGAGGAAGAGTGCTGTGTGATGGCCCCAGGCCGAAGAGGGACCCTGACATGGAGCTTCGGGCAAAAACTTGGTCGCCAGGGTCACTGGAATCCGAGGACAGCAGACAATGAGTCATGGGAATCCAGGTGTGGTGGCCATGGCTGTCCCTCAACCAACCCCTCTGCTTTCCCACCAGGCTGGGTAATCATCCTTTGTGACTCTGGGGTACCTGGACTCCTACGTTTGCCCTCCAAGAGTCCCACACTCCCATCTTAGAAGAGAGGCTGGTGTTCAGGTCCCTAAGGGTCCTTTTAATAGGACCACCCAGATCCTTGGTGTCACCTTTTGTCTCATGTCTGCAGCTAGCTGTTGTTGAGCACCCCTTTTGCTCCCCATAACTTGCTCAGGTTCCAAGTGTAGCCTATATGCTTTCTGGTGGTTTTTCCTCACATGGGTGGGCCTCCAAACCCAGGGTCTGGAAGTTGCAATGAATGAGGGAAGGAATGGGAAGAGAAATCTCAGGTCACATGGTAAGATGTGGGCAGGGTGGGTTAGGCTAAATATGAAATTATTCACTTTTAAGTGTTGGTAACTTGGATTCTGTTTGTTTAATACAGCATTATTGGGTTGAAAAACTCACCTGTGGGTTATGTGGAGCCTAGGATTGTTGGGTAGGACCCCTCCTGGCCCACTAACAGCCTCCTCCCTCTCCCTGGTGATTCTAACCTGATGACAAGAAAGCTCCTGTGAAGGCACAGTGGGCCAAGTTGTATGTCTCACAGTTGGAGCAGATGGAATTGGCTTCCTCAATGATAATAAATTGATGTTTACGACAACAACAACAACAACAACAACAAAACAACCATAACAATAAATGTTTGTAGAAAAATGGTGAAAAGACACCATGTTCTTCCTCTCTATGAGCAATTAAACTTTGTAGCATTTACTCGAGACCAAACAATACCAGGAGCTCTGCCTGGGAGGTGATGCTGGTCAGATAGCTTGACCAAAATAGGATGTTTCAGGTTCAGGGAGAGACCTGGGCTCAAGGGACTATGCTATAGAAAGACACAAGAAAACCACATGTAATTAACAGACCTCTTTATGCACACAACAATATACATATTGGCACAGACATGCATAAGCCACACACCTGGACAAGGTGGAGTACGGTTACAGGGACTTGACTGTGTTTATGTTTAGACATGAGGATAACCTGCCCCTGATGCTTCCTTCACCCTACCTGCTGCTGGTTGATACAAAGTTCAACGATGTTGATGCTGGCCTCCACAAACAGCATGGTTGTTTCCTCACACCACTTATCCAGTGCAGTCTGCTCCCCTAGCAGCTGTCTGTTCTCATTCCATAATGTCTTTACTTTGTGCTTCAGATAGTTAGATTCATCCAGGAGGTGGCCATGCCTGATGCTGAACCACAAACAAAAATGGTGACTCCCAGGCAGCATTCATCTTCCTCCTACTCCTCCAAATAGCATCCCCCACTCCCTCTTGGGCCCTGACACCCAGACAGCTCCAGACTACAGTCCAGATTAGCTCTGGAGCATCACATAGAGGAAGGTCAAATCCAGAGGACGGCCACATTCCAGAAGACTCCAGGTACTTTTGATAACCCTGACACCAACAGGGATCATGTATCTCCCAGAAGATGACATGGGTGCCATGTATTCATATACATCCGTGATATTAGAAGACCACCTATAGGTAGAGGGCAGCCTTATCTAGGAGAGGATAGGAGACCCAAAAGGGACACAGTCTTTCTATGTGTCTCATTGAAACCAGATCTATATAAATTTACTCTCAGGACCCCAGAGTCTAGAGGTTGATTGGTATCTCTGCCATGGTTCAACCCTTTTCTAACTAGAGGATACTGAGTTGGGAAGGACAATGATTAGGGACTCTCAGACTCTTCACACTTGTTCCAATTGAGTCCATGAGGTGAAAATCCTAGAGCCTTTCTTAGAGAGACCCAGGCTTGCTGTTAATTGGCCAAGAGTATAGAACCTGAGCCTTCACGTTGGTTCAAAGACAAGGATGGGCAGACACATCCTGTACCTAGTGCTGGGGTCATGACCCTGGTACTCACTCACCAATAGAATTGATTTTCATTAGTGAGCTCCTTGCAGTTGTACAAGGCCTCACTGATTTCCTGGGGCATCTTCTTGAGGCTGGTCATCACCTGGTGGTGTTGCATGTTGAGCATGAAGGTCTCAAAGTTGATCCTGTGGGAGGGCATGCCCCAAGGAGTAAATGATCCCCAGAACTAAGGTTTCAAGCATTATATGAATTCAAGCTGAATCCTGGACTACCCAATCCTGGTATGCCACATCATTGCTTCTTAGTACTGGGTCCTCTTGGTGCCTATTAAACTTACCACACTTGGCCTGGGGACAGTAGAGCCAGGGATCTAAAAGAAGAGAGCGGGCCTGTGTTAGCTCCCTGAGGGGCCTTCAAGGAATAGAGTAGCTCTCTAAGAACTCTCCAGGAGCCTGTACCGCAGGACTGGGAACAACTGAAAGCTATGATCACTCTATTCCTGTTTTTAGACAAGGAATTTTCAACCCTTGGTTCTATTGCTACATAAATTCCCAAAGGACATAATCAGTATTCACAGGGAAAAGGCTTTATAACATACAAGAGAACTTTCCACTGTGTACCCAGGTGAGCACAGATGTCACATGCTGTGCTGCTCAAAGTCAGGCTCTGTGGCCTCATCACTATCATTACCTAGAAACCGAGTCAGTCAAAACCTCAGGCCCCAACACATTACACAGACTACCAGATCTAAAGTGGAACACACACACATTACATACATACACACACACACACACACACACACACACACTCAAACATAATAAGAATGATAAATAAATACAATGATGTGTCAATATCTTAGATATAATGAATAAAGTTTGAGTAAAGCAGTGATGACCTGCAGCTAATCCAGGCATGCTGAGAGGTAGCAGGGGGACCAGGCCCCGCCAGCTGTTGACAGAACCAATTGGACCCAAAGCACACCCAGGCCAATTACAGAAATGCTTGGCTATAATCATACAGCAAGTAGCATTTCCCACAAACCAACACCTGTTCAGACTTCTTAAAATGTATGATGAGAGCTCACACACTACTACCCTTATTCCTAGATTGTGATTCATGCCAAAGGCTCTGATTTACGTTTGGCGGAATCAAAGGAGCCTGTGACCCCATCTCACTCCATCTGAACTTCAGGTTCTCCTTATAAAATCCAATGAGAAAACTGAATTTGGAAGTAAGAGCAGCCTGGAATTGTGGCCTCTGTGATATTAGGAAATATTAGTTTAACAGAGAGGGCCTATGATAGTCAGCAAAGAAGTGGGCATAATGCCTACATGTTATTCAAGTCTTGGTCAGTGTAATTGGCCAGGATTCCCCGGAGTTCGTCTCTCTCCTTTGTCATGTTCTCCACATTCCTTTTGAGCCTCTCCAGCATCTTTATTCTCTGCTCCTGCTTGGTGATGGTGGAAGGTTGGGGTGATGCCTTCACATCAGACCCTGTTTTTTGGTAAACACAAGTAAACTTATGGAGATGCTAGGACAGGGGAAGGAGTAACCATGCTCAGTCCTACCAGTGGCCTGCAGAACAGGGAATTCTAGTGATCCAGGGAATCCTTGAAATAGTTGGAAAGCTATCTTCAGGTTGGGCTCCTCAGCTATGTCCTTGTTCCCAACCACCATCACTAAACATATACCTCACTCCCTTCTGCAATCCCCTAGTTCTGGTCATAAGTTCACCCAGGCAAGAAGAATTGTAGGGCATTGTTAGCTCATAGCTGACAGTGTAGTCCATACTGCTTAGCAGAAAAGAATTGACCATAAACACCAGCACCTAACATCTCCCACAAGCTCATGCCTGCCCAGGCTTCTTAAAATGCATGATGAGGGCTCACACACTACTACCCTAACCCCAGAATGTGAATCAGGCCACATCATGCATTTTCAAGACCAAAGAGACTTGATACATGAGCAGGGGTATATTCCTTTCTGTTCTTGGCATCACATACTCATGTAACCTACAGGAATCTATTGAGGATCAAGTGCTTCAGCCTTCCTTCCTGAGAGCAACACATTGTTATTCTCACAGAGCTTCTTCCTGACATCCTTTGACACTCAGAAGGAACTAATCTCTCTCAGAAAAGCAACTGCAGGCTTGTCAGTCTTCAAAAATTCTTGACTCTGGGTATGCCATTGAGGATTTTCAAAGCTCCAGATCATATGCCCTACTCCCTGAAGGACAAGCCCAAGTCCACCTCCTCCAGGAAGCTCCCCACTCCCTACCCAAGACTCACTGTGCCTTGCCCAGGACCATTTCTTTCTTCCTGTTTTACAACCTGACAGAAGGCCAGCCTCCTTCTGCTTAGGTCTGGTCTTGGCATTTATAGTATTGTCCCTCCGAAATACTCTGAGCAGCATAGACCACATGCCTGCTCAGGAACCCAATAGGCTCTGAAGGAATATCCCACAGGCAGTTGGTGTCACCACAACACTGGTGACATCATAGAACATTCTAGGATTCTCCTAGATACAAGAGATTTTCCAGGGAAGTGACTACTGGTGATGTCACTGGCAACTGCCATGGCCTACCTGTTAACCAGCCTGGCCCATTTGTTCAGTTTGTGATATGCTCTCTCTTGGAGTTGCTGTTTTGTCCCAGGGAATACCCCTTGGCCCCTTCTCCTTCCAAAGCTAGAGATTTCTCTCTGCTTCATTGCAAGTCAATCGCTTTGTATAGTGAGAGTTGGTCAGGGACTTGAATTGGTTAGCTCATGTTTGTTAGTAACTAAAGCTCTAGTATCCTTGGATGAGGGAGATTCTTTTCCATGTTAAATCTACTCCTGGGATCTATTGAGGTGACATACAGTCTAATTCCCCAGATTGCCCTGTTTCCCAGAGGTCAAAAACATTCTCCTGAATCTTTAATTTTATGTAAGTTCATTATATTTTCCTATTGTGCACATCCCTTAAGAGAATACAGTGTTTCAATATATTCAGTAATGTGTTTTCATGAAATCTGTTTTCAATCCCATTTTTTCAATGAAAAAACATTTCTTTGTTCTTGGCAATATAGGAAGTCAGGTACAGGGCGAATGTCAAATTGTAAAGTTTAGATCCTTCCAAACATAAAATTCCACAGTCTCCCTTTCTCCAATACAGCCTGACAAAATAGGCACCTGTGAGCAAAGGTCAACAGGAATGTTGGAATGCTGTCTCTAGTCCCATTAGCTATCACTTCTCCAATTTCTATCTTCCCGAGGTCGCAGGTCCAGACCTGAGGGTGTTGTGGGTTGTACTTCATACTCTATTCAACAAAGTCCTAAGACTGAAGAAGAATGACAGGGGATGGAATGGCCTCAGGTCTGGGGAAACCTCAATTTTAATGGGTCTAGAAGTTCAGGAGGGGCTCCGTTTACCATTGTCTTCTTCAGCTTTTGCCTTTTTAACTTGGGTGTGCTGAATCCCTGGTGAAATGCACCCCAACCTCTCAGGTGTCAGTGGAAAAGTCATGTAAGTCCTTTCCAAATTGATTGTGTTGTCTTTGGTTACCCCTTAAGCCAAGTAGTATCACTATGACAAGGATCAAAGGTGTTTGGTGAGATGTCGGGGACGTCAGAAGTCCACTCTGTCTCTCAGGTAGTTGGATGAATAGCCTTCATGGAGAACTGGAGGACCTGGATAATGAGAAAGAAATAGAGTTTGGCTAACTGATGATCTCTGAGCCTGGGAAGCAATGGGGGAGGCATTGTAAAGAAATAATATAGGGATGAATCCCTCCCTGTATTGGGTACAATAGGCCCAAAGTAAGAAGGAGGCCCATCCACCCTTCCCTGAACTCTACTGAGAGTTTTGTAGTGTTTCCATTACTGTCCTTTCTTTGTTTGCGTGTGTCTGGAACTCTGATAATCTGCATGCACAAAGAAGGTTCCCAACTATGAATAAATCTTTCACTATTAATTGACAAGTTTTGGCTATGAATGTTCTGCCACTGTCTGACAGAATTCCGAGGGAGTGATAAAATTGTTGGTCCATCACCTGGAGATTTTGAGCTACTCTTTGAACATTTTCACACTAGTGAATCAACTTTTACCTACCCACAGAAGGTATCATTAAAAACAAGTATGTATTCTTAACCTCTGCTAGGAGACCAGATATCAGTGAAGTCAGTTTTCCAGACTTGACCACAGATTTGGCCCCTCATATGTGTCCACTTCTGGGAAAGGTATCTCTGTTTACCTTTATTTTACTACAAATCTGACATATTGCTTAGATAAATTGGGCCAGGCTGTCATGTCTCGTTATATCTTGTTCTGAGCACGTCCTAAAGTATTTTTGGAGCCCAGTCAGGTAGCCCGATGAAGGATAATTAATAGAGCTCTGCCAATGTTTACTAGCAGAGTAATCTTTCCCTCTGGTGTCTACCACTAACCTTTGGGTTCACTATCCTTTGGATATTTTTATATCCCTAGCTTCCCCCTGATTATACCATGGAGGCTCCGTCAACAGTGGGTCACATTATGTCACCAGAATGGCAGTTGTCCCCACTGTTCTTTGGGCTAATTTTTGGACAGCCATGTCAGTGCCCTGGTTACTTCTGGCCTCAAGGGAGTCATTAAGTTGATGTCCTCAGCATTGAAACCAAGAAACTCATGGAAGAAGGCAAATAGTTTCCAGGAGAGCCAAGAATTCCTCTTTGTTTTTAATATCCTTTCTGCCAGCAATGATCAGCTCTCTTTCCTATAACTTATAACATTCGCATGTGCAGTAACTAAATCATAGTGACATTCTTGCTATGTGACACCAGATCTTCTTTTTCACTATATATTTGTGCTATAAGTCTCAGGTCCAAATTATTTAAGTGGCAATAAATGCTGAAGCCCCTGTGTACCTGGTTCCATGTTTGATGAAGATGTTCCCATCCATGTGGAACATTGATCAGAATCTTTCATGGGATGTGGGGGTGTCCATTAGGTCTAGACAGATCCCTGTTATCATCATGTTTCTTTCTTCATACAGTTATGGATGAGCATCTGTGGGTCATCATCATCTTGCAAGATTTAGGCAGAATTGATGAGAGCACGTTTTTCAAGCCAGACTCCTGGATGGTTCATGAGTAGGACCTGCTACTGTTTCACACATGCATTAAACAGCCAGGCCTCTGAGTTCCTTTGAGAAAAGCCTCAACTACATGGGGTGCTGTAAGTACAAGATGCTGACACAGACTTAACTTCTCTGCTCCTTTCACTAGAATATTGGTAGCCACCATGGCTCTTAGCCTATTGGTCAAGCTTGAGGATACAGGATCCAATAGTTGGGCAGATCTACTACACGGTGTTTCCATGGGCCTAAAAGGAGTGGTTCCACACCTTTTGCAGTAACTTTTGATTCATGGAACTGTAGATGAAAAGTTTTGTAGGCATCTGGAAGTGTTAGGGTTGGAGCCAAAGTCACCTGTCTTTAAAGTCTCAAAGGTGATTTGTTCAGACTCATTCCAGATTAGAGAATCAATGCCCTCAAATTGTGCTAGGATTTCTTTTCTTTTTTTTTTTTTTTTTGGTTTGGAGGTTTTTAATGACTGCTTCTATTTCCTTAGGAGCTATGGGATTGTTTAGATAGTTACCTGATCTTGATTTAACTTTGTATGTGGTATCTGTCTATAAAACCATCCATTTCATCTAGATTTTCCAAGTTTGTTGGGCATAGGCTTTTGGAGTTAGATATGCTGAATCTTTAAATCCTCAGTTTATGTTGTTAGGTGTCCCTTTTAATTTCTGATTTTGTCAACTTGGGTACTGTCATTTTGCCCTTTTGTTAGTTTGGCTAAGAGTTTATCTATCTTCTTGATTTTCTCAAAGAACTAGCTCTTGATTTTGTTGATTTGTATCTTGCTCTTTGTTTGTATTTGCTTGCTTTCAGCACTGAGTTTGAGTATTTCCTGTAGTCTACTCTTAGGTGTTTCCTTCTTTTTGTCTTAGAGATTTTAGGTGTTCTGTGAAGTTGTTGGTATAAGATGACCCCAAATTCTTCATGAAGGCACTCAGTGCTGTGAATTATCCTCTTAACACTGCTTTCCTTGTGTCCCAAATGTAAGGGTATGCTGCATCTTCATTTTCATTGCACTATAGAAAGTCTTTCATTTCATTCTTGTTTTCTTCACTGACCAAGTTATCATTGAGTAGAGAGTTGTTCAGTTTCAATGAGGATGTGGGCTTTTTGTTGGTCTTGTTGGTTTTGAAGACTATGATTAGTCCATGGTTATATGATGAAATGCATGTTATTCTTTCAGTGTTCTTTTATATGTTAAGGCTTGTTTTGTGTCTCATTGTATAGTCAATTTGGGAGAACGTTCCGCGGGGTGCTAAGAAGAAGGTTTATCTTTTTGTTTGGGGGTGAAATATTCTGTGGATATCTGTTTAATCCATTTGGTTCATAACTTTTCTTAGTTTCACTGTGTCTCTGTTTAGATTGTTTAAATGATGTGTGCACTGGTGAGAGTGGGGTGTTGATGCATACCTTCTTTTTCTCTTTGTTGTATGGAAAATTTATTGCACTACTCCTGTGTGCATTAGTTTTTCATCTCTGCTTCTTGCTTTGCAGGGCTTTTTGCCCTTTTTTCTTGGGTGCTGTATTAGTCATGGTTGTCTAGAGTCACAGAATTTATGGGTAGACTCTATATAGTACAGGAATTAGTTAATGACTTACAGTCTGTAGTCTAACTCCTGAACCATATTCAGCAGCAGTTGTGAATGAAAGTTCAAGGATCTAGCAGTTACTCAATCCCAGAAGGCACAGAGTCGAAGAAGAGCGAATCTCCCTTCTTCCAATATTCCACCACTCCTGGATCTGGGAATTGATTTGTCCCTGGCTGACCTTGAACTCAGATATCTCCTTGCTTCAGTCTCCTGGGATTAAGGGCATATACTACTTTGCCTGGACCTAAGCATTTCATGGCCATTATGGCTCAAGATCTCCATGGTGAGATCCAGGTCATAAACTTGTGTCTTCCAGACACAAATATGGATCACCTGTGAGCCCTCTAATTCTGGATTGTAGTTCAGTCCAGATAGAGTTAGGTTGACAATCAGGAATAGCCTCTACCTATGCCAACGAGCCGGGTATTGGCTCAGGACATGCAGAGACTGGTAAAAGCTGAAAGTCGTTCTGTTCTTATGTGATGAGTCTGGCATTCTCTCTTTTTGTACACATTGTGGATGGGCATCACAGGTCCTGTTAGCTGCCTGGCCAATTTAATTTCTTCAGCAGAATTGTCTTCCTTCTTTGGAGTAGAAGTCTTCCTGGGGAGTAGTATGAGCTTGGAGTGGTACTCCTTCAGGTGCTGCCCATTGGCCTGGAGTGATTGAGTGGATCTGTTTGGCCTCCTTAGGTTCACAGAGATGCCGATGAGGCAAACCAGTTTCTTTTGGATAGCAGCCACTCTGAGTTCCTCTAGGCTGAAGCCCCTGCCCGCCCGGAAGTTGGTGTGGTATTTAAGTGTAAGGCACCTCATGATGGGCCTGATGGGACTACATGTGGGACAAGGGGCAATGGGGTGTGTTTTCTCCTGCTGTGTCTTGCATCTGTGGATCCTGCATTCAGGCTGGTTGAACCAAGTGTCCACTAGATGCTGCCAATCCTTGGGTAAGTGTGGCTTCAGGATCTTGCCATTTTAGCTGGGCACCATGGCTTCTTCCTATACAGGAGAAAAGCAGAGAAGAAAGGGAAGTATCCCATTAATATTGTGGGAAGTTCAGCATGTGGTTTGAGCTTTAGCAAAGTTTCTTTTCCAAATCTGGGTGCAGTTGCACTTGAGGCATTGAATTTCACAATTGAGGCATCCTCTCCTTAGATTATTTCTTTGATGAGTATGGAGTTTATTTTCCCATGTCTTTTGATAACTTTTGGGTGAAAATCTACTTTATTGGACATTAGAATGGCTTCTCCAATTTGGTTCTTGGGACCATTTGCTTGTAAAACTTTTTTGCAGCACTTGACACTGAAGTAGTGTCTTTCTTTGCCACTGAGGGGTTTTTCTTGTATGCAGCAAAATGCTGGATGCTGTTTTTGTTTCTAGTGTTAGCCTATGTCTTTTTGGGGGGGGGATTGAGTCCATTGATGTTGAGAGATATTAAAAACAGATGATGAGTAGTTCCAGTTTTTTTTTTTTTTTTTGAGGTGGTATTGTGTGTGAGAGAGATTCTCTTCTATGGGGTTCTTGTGAGAGCCTTAATTTCTTATATTTTCTTGGGTGTAATTACCCTCCGAGTGTTAGCATTTTCCTTCTCTTATCCTCTGTAGGGCTGGATTAGTAGAAAGATATTGGTTAAATATGGGTTTGTCTCAGAATATCTTGCTTTCTCGAACTATGGTGATTGAGAATTTTGATGGGTATAGTTGCCATGGCTGGCATTTATATTTTCCTAGGGTCTGCATGACATCTTGCCATGGTCATCTGGATTTTATCATCTCTCTTGAGAAATCTGGTGTAATTCTCATAGGTCTGTCTGCCTTTGTATGTTACTTGACCTTTTCCCCTTACAAGTTGTAACGCCTTCTTTCTTTTTTCCTGTACATTTACTGTTATGATTATTATGTGACACAGAGTATTACATATTTGGAACACAAAAATGGGAAGTATCCAATCTCAGACATAATAATTTTACTGCAAGCACAGTTTGTTCTAATTCCTGACCACCAGTCTCCATTTAGGTCAGGAAAGCAGTATTGCAGTTACAAAGTCAGTATTTCTCAGACATATATGGCACTATAAGATTTCATAAAAAGCAACCATGAGGTCGACTGCTGACCCTGCAGTCTTTATAATTTTTAGACCTCATCTGTCTTTCTAAAAAACATTGTCACCCAACCTGTATAGAGAATTCCTAGGGCCCTGCCACCAACATCCCTAAACCCAAAGAACCCATTGATATCTTTCTGTGAATTCTCTGTATATTACTCCATCCACATATTTATGATAATAATACCCTATTTTTATTATACAGAATAGAAACTAAGGCAGGGGGAATAGCTGCAGAATTACTCTTCTCTGCCTGTGGTTCTAGGTTACATTCAATTACACGTAGAGTGTGTGATTGTAACACATTTCTCTTGAATTCATGAACAGCCTTCACGATAATATTGGTAACATCAAATTTATGGATAACAAAGAGACTCCTACTAGCTCTTGCCAGGTCACTAAATACCGATACAATCAAGGAAGTCAGAAAGAAAAGGAATAGTAAATAGATAAAGAAAATGATAAGTACTAAGGATAATTGTAGAAATAACACCAAAAGTTGCTTACACTAAAGAAGCAGGTTTTGGTGCCTTTCCATACTCATCCGGGGGACCACAAGAGGTCATAGCCTCATGCTCTGAATAACAATACTCTTGGCAGGTTTTTCTTCCTTGTCATCAGGAGTCCCAGGTATCTTGATCTTAATGTAGGGTTTCTACAACATTCTATCTCTTATATTGTGTTGGTGCTGCTTACATCTATAGCTCCTGGTCTATTTTGTAGGTTGTCCATCTCCAGGGTTCCTCCATTTTTTGATTTCTTTTTTTTTTAATGTTATTTTTTTCTTTTTTATTGGTTATTTTATTTATTTACCTTTCAAATGTTATCGCCTTTCCCAGTTTCCCCTTCACAACCCCCCTATCCATCCCCGCAACCTCCCTTCTATGAGGATGCTCCCCCACCCCTCCTGTCTGAGTGCCCTAGTGTTTCTGTAACCTGGATCATGGAGGCTCCACTGGACCAAGGGGCTCCCTTCCCATTGATGCCAAATAAGGAATCCTCTGCTACATATCCAGCAGGAGCCATGGGTGCCTGCATGTATACACTTTGGATAGTGGTTTAGTCCCTGGGAGCTTTGGGGTCTCTGGTTGGTTGATATTTTAGTTCTTCTCATGAGGTTGCAAACCCCTTCAGCTCCTACAGTCCTTGCCCTAACTTCTCCATCCGAGTCCCAACAATCAATCTGATATTTGACTGTGAGCTTCTGCATCTGTATTGGTCAGGATCTGTCAGAGTCTCACATGAAGCAGCTATATCAGGCTCCTGTCCATGGCAGGCTTCTTAGCATGAGAAATAGTATCTGGATTTGGTGTCCTCAGATGGGATGGATCCCTGGGTGGGGCAGTCTCTGCTCTACTTGGTCCCTGCATTTCCTTTTAACAGGAGAAATTCTGGATTAATATTTTTGAGGTGGGTGGGTGGCCTCATCCCTCATACTATTTACTGAATATGGTCTTTACATGTTCTCTTTCCCCTGGGTTGGGTATTTAGGGTAATGTCCTCCCAGTTGAGTTGTCCTGGGTCTCTGGCATCTGGGATTTTCTAGTGGATACCCCAGATCCCCATTTCCCGCTGATACACACCTACTTTTAAATTCCTTACCTCTGTACTACCCATATGCTCCCATATCTGAACTGTCCCCTCTTTTTCCATCCTTCTCTCTTGCTCCCAAATCCCTCTCTCACTCTCATTCTCAGAAATTATTCTTTTCCTCCCTACTGTGTAGTACCGAAGCATCCAAACTTGGTGTGTTCTTCATTCTTCTTGGGTTTTATCCGATCTCTGAGTTGTATCTTGTGTATTCCAAGCTTCATTTTGGCTAATATCACATACCATGTGTGTTCTTTTGTGACTGGGTTACCTTACTCAGGATGATATTTTCTGGTTCTATCCATTCTCATGTGAATTTCGTGAAGGTATTGTTTTTAATAGCTGAGTAGTACTCCATAGTGTAAATGTACCACATTTTCTGTATCCATTCCTCTGTTGAGAGAAATCTGGGTTGTTTCCAGCTACTGGCTATTATAAATAAGGCTGAAGTGAACACACTGGAGCATGTGTCTCTGTTATATGTTAGAGCATCTTTTCTTTTTGTTATATGCCCAGGAGTGGTATGGTTGGGTCCAATTTTTTAAGGAACCGCCAGATGATTTACAGAATGGTTGTACCAGCTTGTAATCACACCAACAATGGAGGAGTGCTCCGCTTTCTTCACATCCTTGTCAGTATCTGATGTGACCTCATTTCTCTCACTTTTTTTTTTTTTTCGTTTTTTGAGACAGGTTTTCTCTGTGTAACCATGGCTGTCATTGAACTCAATTTGTAGACCAGGCTGACCTCAAACTCATAAATCCATGACTCTGCCTCCTGAGTTCTGAGCTTAAAAGTGTATGCCACCACTGCCTGGCTCTGACCTCAGTTTTTGATTTTAGTCATTCTGACTGGTGTGAGGTGAAATCTCAGGGTTGTTTTGATTTGCATTTCCCTGATGACTAAGGATGTTGAACATTTCTTTAGTGCTTTTTGGCCATTTGGTTTTCCTCAATTGAGAATTCTTTGTTTAGCCCTCTACCCCATTTTAATAGGGTTATTTGGTTCTTTTTAAGTTCTTTGTATTTATTGGATATTAGCCCTCTCAGATTTAGATTTGGTAAAGATCTTTCCCCAATCTGTTGGTTGCTGTTTTGTCCTACTGACAATGTCCTTTGCCTTATAGAAGTTTACAATTTATGAGGTCCCATTTGTCCATTCTTGATCTTCCAACATAAGCCATTGGTGTCTTGCTCAAGAAAATTTCCCCTGTGCCCATATGATCGAGACTTTTCCCCACTTTCTCTTCTATTGGTTTCAGTGTATGTGGTTTTACATGAAAGTCTGTGATCCCCGTGAACTTGAGCTTTACACATGGAGATAAAAATGGGTCAATTTCCATTCTTCTACATGCTGACCACCAGTTGAACCAGCACCATTTGTGGAAAATGCTGTCTTTTTACCACTGGATGTTTTTGGCTCCTTTGTCATAGATCAAGTGACCGCAGGTGTGTGGGTTCATTTCTGGAGGTTGATTCTATTCCATTGATCTAGCTTTCTGTCTCTGTAACAATACCATGCAGTATTTTATCTCTATTGCTCTGTAGTACAGCTTGAGGTCAGGGATTGTGATTTTTTAAGAAGTTCTTTTATTGTTCAGAATGATAGTTGCTATCCTGGGTTTTTTGTTATTCGATATAAATTTAAGAATTTTTCTTTCTATCTCTCAGAAGAATTGAGGTGGAAATTTGATGGGGATTGCATTGATTCTGTGCATTGCTTTTGGAAAGATGGACATTTTTCCCATATTAATCCTGCAGATCACTGAACATGAGAGATCCCTCCATCTTCTGAGGTCTTCTTCGAATTCCTTATTCAGAGACTTGGAGTTTTCATCGTACAGATCTTTCACTTGTTCTGTTATAGTTACACCAAGAAATTGTGTATTATTTGTGATTGTTGTGAAGGGTGCTCTTTCTTTATTTTCTTTCTCATCCCATTTATCCTCTGAGTAGAGGAAAGCTACTGATTTTTTTTTTTATGTTTTTTATTTTTTTATTTTTTTTGATACTTTATTTACATTTCCGATGATTCCCCTTTTCTTTGGAAACCCCGTGTCCCCTCCCCATCCCCGCCTCTGTGAGGGAATTCCTCCTCCCACCTACCCGCCCACCCATTCCCATATTCCCACCTTGACATTCCCTTTTACTGGGGCCACTAGCACCCTCAGGCCCAGAGTCCTCTCCTTTCTGCCTCCTATGTAGTCCAAATCATGGGTCAATAGATGTGTATTCTTTGGTTAGTGGTCTGAACTAGAGGACGACCAGGGGGAGGGTCAGGCCCATTGACTCTCTTGCTCCCTCCATGGGGTTGCCAATTCCCTCCGCTCCTTCAGACTTTTCTCCAACCC
>JAPYYD010001796.1:908-12459 GCA_028551405.1 Uromys caudimaculatus | reverse complement strand
ATAAGGTGGAGAGGACTTGAAGATGTCACCTAAGGTCTGGTCTACATACACATGCACACGTGTGTGCACAACCCTGGATGTTCTTGTGCACAGACTATATGAACATGTACATACAAACACAGGAGGTTAGTGTTAGCTCTCTATTAAAATAGCTTCAGTATTTAAATCTGACAAACTAAATGAAGTGGAGGTTCTTCCATCCGGTGCTCTAAGTTCTCTATCATCAGACAGGTCCATGTGCAGGTTCAGGAAGTGTTTTACTGACTGAGCATTCTTCCCAGGCCCTATTAATCTTGTTTTGGAAAGAGAATAAACATGCTTAATTTTAAATAAATATTTATTTTTATAGAAATAGAATCTTGTCTGAGAATCTACATGCAGAGATAGTCAAGCTCTGAGGCCAGAATGTTTTGCGGTATATTGCAGAGAGTAGATCAGGTCATTTAAAGGATTTGAATGTGATTAATAATGTATTGTTTTTTTTAAAATTTCTTGTGCTATGAAGTACAAAGGCTCAAAAAATCCAGAACTAAATGTTTGGATTGTGATCCATTCAACAAGGGAAGGCTATGAGTTGATATAGATGACTCAGACTACAAAATCAACATTTTTTTCATTTCTGTGCTCTTTTATACTGGTCTCCTGAAACTGGCTTACATAACAGTGGCTTTACATCCTATCACCACTTTGACAATGTGTTCCATGCCAGAGGCTAAAACTTGATCATGAATCCATGTCTAAATCAATGCCCATGGCCATAAACAGGGGCTACAGCCGTGAGTGATTTGGGGTTGGTTTATTATATTATAAATACATTGGCCAGATTGACCCAATTCTTTCTTATTTTATAAGAGTGTTGACAGGCAGAAGTTAGTTTTCTTTCTTTTTTGGAAACTTACAGGATTCAAATAGAAGGGCATAGATGAAACCCAAATTTTAATCACTGGGAGAACTGTACACTAATATCCTGAGGGTCATGGTGATTTGAGATGCTATAGTTGGAGTTTCCTATGACTTTTGTTAGCAGCACAGAACTCTGTGACCCCTTGTGAACTCTATTCAGTATTGGGCTTTAGTGTGGCTGATTTATCTTAGCTACTAAGGAAGAATTATTGGCCTGCTTATATTTTAACAACCCCAAAAGTAATAACACTTGACAATATTTGGCCCTTGACTTCGTTTTCTAACTAACAGCTATTCATTCATATATTTATCCACAAAAGAAATTTTACAGATTTTCCCCTGTAAATTTCATGAAGTTTCTCATCTCTGAGGATGTTAAATATGAAGTTGCTAAGTGTGCAAATATAAGCTTCATGCTGGCTCTTTGATACCCTTATAATCAAATGTCCTCTTTTGACAACTCACTGTCCATGCAGAGAAGTTGGTAGAATACAGAAACAAATTTGCTGTAATGAAAATTTCCAGGTGCATCAAGGGACAGCTCTAGATCAGTGGGGTGAGGACAGAATCTGCAGCCTAGGGATCCACTCCATAAACTTCCAATCTCAGTTTGGGTATGGAGGTCTTGCTTATTATAAAACATCTAAGATACTGTGAAATTAAGTATGAACTGAGGGACTTCCAATCAAAGGCTTGATGTTAGGTATATCAGTGATGTAACAGGGAAAATCAATATTTTGTATTGAAAAAGACCTTATTTAAAATTAAGATAACATATTTCTAATTCACAGGTTGTTATTGACAACTAGGTAACCTTGACTAATGATCTTATAAAGAACCTCATTTTACTGATTTAGAAAATACAGGGCCAAATTTGTACAGGTCTAGTCTTAGTTATGTACTATGTTTCTCCTTTTACCAACAATACAAGACAAAAATGAAGATAGGAAATAATTAGAGCAATTAATCAGCTAAAATTTGTTCATACTCATCATTATGATCACACACGCACACATGCATGCCCGTGCACACACACACACTCACACGCACACACCCCAAAACCATAGCTACCACAGAAAAAGGAGGAAACATTTCCCACTTTATTTTGACTCTGTTGTCTAGTTTCACTTTAAGAACATCTAATTACATGTGCTTAGACCTAACGAGCTAAATTATATGGATGTGTGAATCTATTTCAGTGTATCTCAAGGTTTCTGTTCAGCATCATTGCAGCTGTGGGGCAGCACACACTAGCCTTGTTTAGGACTGGAAGTGTCTTGGTACCTGCACTACTCTAGAAAGAAAGACACATTTGAATCTCAGGTAGTAGGAACAGAAGGGATATATAGATACATACCTCAACCATGGATCAATATTCTAATTTTTAGAGCCTGGTACAAAAAGAAAACAGGCTTTTTTTTTTTTTTTTTAAATCAAAATGGAACAGGGTACATCACAAAGACAAGCATGAATTCCTGTATACATAGGTGTGAAGGTAGAGATCACTTTCACACCACATTTGCATGTCAGTCAACATTGAATACAGTGTCTTCAGAGGTAAGAACCTTTATAAAATTTCAAAAGATAATACTAATGACTCTTTCCCATCAATAATATATGTCTATCTGAAGGTTGATATTTAAAGCCTTCAATAGCTTCAGTGGCTTCAATAGCATATGGCTACAAGCCTCTGAAGGCTGGGGAGTGGAATGTGGTGGGTTGACTAGCATTGGCCCCCATAAACTCATGTATTTGAATGTTTGACCAAAGCAAAATAATGTCAGTTAGGTTTGTTCTCCCACAGAGTAAGAACCTGTCCCATCAGCTGCCAAGAGGGCTACCAGCACTGAGCCTTGGAATGTTAGTGCCCAATAAATAGCCTTAGCTTCACAGGGCCGGTATGCTCCAGCGCTCATACCCTGTTAGAACTAGAACACCTAAGAAACCTACAAGTACAAGAGGCCTGGTATGTGACAACTTTGATAAACCCTGTCAAGCTTTAGACTTTCTCCAGGTCTACAAAGCATGTCTCCTCTGAATTAGATTTCTTTCTCATTTCCAGTAAAGCTCTTGAAGCCCCTCCTTTTTTATAGGCATTGTCTCCCTGTACACAAAGCTGTCCTACAGCCCATTTTGGAAAGTCCTGTGTGTGTTCAAGCTTCTTCACGTAATTTTTTCCTTCATTTGTATATTTTTATTACTTTCTTTTATTTTTTAAAAAACCTTTCCTACAGTTATATTTTGATCATATTCTTTAACTCATCTCCTCCCTGCTTCCCACCTATCTGTCCATCCAACTTTACATTTTTTCTTTTTCTTAAAAAAAAAAAAAAAACCAACCCAACCCAACCCAAACCTAACCAAAACAAAAGCACAAAATGAAACACAAATAAACAAATACAACAACAAAACAAAACACACAATAAGAGTCTATATTGTCTTGTCCATCTGTTCCTTAATAGGTAGGTGTCGTAGGCTTTCATTGCTGTGAAGGAACAACATGATCCAAACAACTCTTATAAAGGAAAGCATTTAATTGTGGCTGGCTTACAGTTTCAGAGTTCCAGTCCAATATTATCATGAAAGGAAGCATGGCAGTATGCAAGCAGAAATGATGCTGGAAAAGGACAGAGAGTATCTTGATCTGCAGGCAGCAAGGAGGAACTGTCTCCTGCAGGCAGCCAGGCTCTGATTCAACACTGTGTGGAGCTTAGGGATAGAAGACCTCAAAGCCCACCCCCACAGTGACACACTTCCTCCAACAAGGCCACACCTACTCAAACAAGGCCACACTTCCTGATAGTGTCATCCCCTGTGCACCAAGCATTCAAACACATGAGTCTATGGGGGCCAAACCACCACATTCCACACCCTAGTCTTCATAGGCTTGTAGCCATAACATAATGTGAAATGCATTTAGTCCAATTCTAAAAGTTCCCATAATCTATGACAGTCTTAACAATATTTAAAAGTTCAAAGTCTCTTCTGAGATTCATGTAATCTCTTAACTGTAATCCCCTTTAAAACCAAAACAAAAAAGCAGATCACACACTTCCGATATCACAGGATATAAATTACCATTCCAAAACATCATAGTGAGGAAACTCTGAACCACAGAAAGACCAAAGAGCAGTTGCGCAAACTCCAAAGTCTGCCACTCCATGCTAGATGCCCAATTCCTTTAACCT
Source organism: Uromys caudimaculatus (assembly GCA_028551405.1). NCBI lineage: Eukaryota > Metazoa > Chordata > Mammalia > Rodentia > Muridae > Uromys > Uromys caudimaculatus. The sequence goes on along the minus strand of JAPYYD010001796.1, from coordinate 8,368 downwards.
TTGTTGACTGAAACACAGTTCTTACACTTGGGTTGATTCCATTCTGTGTTATCAGCTTTCCTTGGCAGCTATCCCATGGCTATGGCATCTTTAACATCTTGGGATCTCCAAGGCAATTTCAACCTTACAGTTTCTTGTTCCTATGTCTGGGATCCACATATGAACTTCTGAACTCCTCCAAAAATCGTGGGTCACTTCTCCAGCTCTGTAGCTCTCTAGGCTCTGGCAGCCTCTACTTCATTGATGCTGCTGTTCTTTGTAGTCTTCACATGGCACTGACATCTCCAATATGCTGGGATTTCCACTGCAACTAAGCTGCACTTTCCATAATGGCTTTTCATAGTTTCTCTTCATGGTGCCAAGTCCCAACTTCTTTTCATGACACCTTTTATCTTGGGCCTTCAACTGCCACTAAGGCTGCACCTTCACCAATGGCCTTTCCTAGATTTTCACAATGCCAAATACAGCTGTTCTCCATGACCCCTTTATGCCTTCAATACCAGCGGTACCTTTGTGATTCTTAAATATTACCAAGTCTGTGTGCCATTAAAAGGTTTATGTCTGGAACAGTTCTTTTGTGCTCTCAGAAAATGCTTCCCAGAAGATCCCACCACAGTGATGCTGGTCTCTTCTTAAACATGACTAAATTCTTACCTCCAGATAACTAGAATCGATTGTCCTGGTAACCCTTCTATTCTTGACTCTAAAGCCAGAGCCAAGTGGCTGAAGCTGCCAATTTCTGCTGCTTGATAGGGCTGAACATGGCTTCCTTGTTCTATTACATCTGCACCAGTCATATGTATGTATGTATGTATGTATGTATGTATGTATGTATGTATTTATTATTTATTTATTTATTTATTTATTTATTTATTTATTTATTTTACTGCCTAAGCTTTGCTGTCCTGTATCTTGCTCTGTAGACTGACTTTGAACTCAGAGATCTACACACCTTTGTCTCCTGAGTGCTGGACCTAAGCTTTTCTTTAATTCCTTCCACAGAAAGGGATTCTTTATAAATTCTGAATTGTAGTTCATTCAAGGTACAATCAAGTTGACAACTGAGGATAGCCATCACAATCCTTCCCTTGTCAACTTAACATACAATCATATCTCCTTATGTTTAAGTGAAAACAGTAACATAATATTGGTCATAATAACATAACTATAGCCTAACATGATATAACTATCCCTTGTACAACTGCAAACATAAACAGTAAGTTTAGCTGGGTGATATCTTGCCCTGAGGTTACCCCTCTCTTATTTCCATTTAATATCCTAAACACAAGATTTAGCTCCAATCTACTTCTAGGTGCCCCTTTAATCCTTGAGCCATACATTTTGTACTTTTCCTATCTCAGTTTGTTATGCTTGGCAAAATGTTCTTTATAAGAGCAAACCACAGGACAAAGTCTATACTAAGCTGTTTTGAGATTTCTTTCCTCAATGCAATTAATCTCCATCTCTTCACTTTACCCTCAGGTAGACTCTTCAGACAAGGACAAAATGTAGCTACATGCTTCACCAAAATATCACAAGAAGAGTCTGTAGGTCACAGAGACTAAAATTCTTCCCTTCTCAAACCTCTGGAACCAGATCCCCACAGTTTTATAGCTTTCCAAAGTCCCAAAATCCACATTCTTCCAAACAAAAGCATGATCAAGCCTATCATAACACATCTCAGTACCTGGTACCAACTTCTGTCTTATTTAGGGTTTCATTTGTTGTGAAGAAACACCATGACCAAAGCAACTCTTATAAAGGAAAACATCTAATTAGGGCTGGCTTACAACTTCAGAGGTTCAGTCCACTTTCATTATGGAGGGAAACATGGCAGCATGCAGGCAGACATGGTGCTGGAAAAGGAGCTGAGAGTTCTACATCTTGATCTGCAGGCAGCAAGTGGAATTGTTTCCTGTAAGCAACCAAGAGAAGGCTCTGAATCGACACTGGGTGGAGCTTAGACATATGAGACCTCAAAGCCCACCTCTACAATGACACACTTCCTCCCATAAGGCCATGCCTATTCAAACAAGGTCACACCTCCTAATAATGCTGTTCCCTGTGGACCAAGCATTCAAACTCATGAGTCTATGGGGATCAAACCTATTCAAATTACCACAGTAAATGTTATACCTAGTACTACTCCATTAAGGAAAATGGAATTTCCCTTTCACAGCAGGTATCGGTTGCTAATAGTTTCTTGGTTAGGGATAAGTGTCTGGGCCCATTTTCCCTCCTCTCTACCACAATTTTCTCTTGTTGAAACTTGAATGTCATGTGCATTCTGTTACAGTGTCTGTGTGTTCATATATGCAGCAGCCCTGCTATATCTTGAAAATACCATTTCTTTGGAGTTGTCCACCATCTCTGGCTCTTACATTCTATGCCCTGCTATATCTTGAAAATACCATTTCTTTGGAGTTGTCCACCATCTCTGGCTCTTACATTCTATGGAAACCTCTGTTCCTGAGCCTCTAGGAGAGGCATTTAGTATTGAGTGCTCCAAACTTAATTACTCTATGCATATTGTTCCCTTGTGGGTCTCTGTGTTAACAACTGTCTACTACAATAAGTTTCTCTGATGAGGATTTAGTGAAATATGATTGGGTATATCAACATGTTAGAAATTTATATAATTGCTATGTTAATTTAATAGAATAATTTTACTAGGTTTCCCCATACCATGTGCTATCTAGTCTCTGGTATTTGATCTCATTAACAGTGTCAGGTATGTATGGGTCCCATCACATAAAGTGGGTCTTAAATCCAACCAAAAGGTGGTTGGTAACTCCAGTATCAGTTGTGCTACTCAGGTGGGTGAGATTGGTGATTACTTCTCTCCTGTGTTTCAATGTTAGTTTTACTATCCCCTTCCTCCATTGGAAATCATAGCAAGTGACTATAAGTGGAGGACACACTGGAGGAAAATCTTCATTAAAATGTCTAAAAGGGGAAAATAATCAGGTACTGGGGGGTTGGTTAACAGGACTGAAGCCCTGAAGGCCAGCAGTAAAAATGGAAACAGGCAACCTTGGGAGGTAGGAGGTAGGTGCACCCTCTGGAATGTACCAGAGACCTGGGAGGTGAGAGACTCTCAGGACTCAAAGGGAGGGACCTTAGATGAAATGCCCTACAATGGGGAGAGGGAACTTGTAGAGTCCACCTCCAGTAGAAAGACAGGGAATCAAGTGGAGGGATGGGGTTGCCATCACACAGTCATAAACTCTGACCCAGAATTGTTCCTGTCTAAAAGAACTGCAGGGACAAAAATGAAAAAGAGTCTGAGGGAAAGGGGGTCCAGTAACAGGCCCAAACTGGGATCCATCTCAAGGGAGGGCTCCAAGGCCTGACACTATTACTGATGCTATGGTGTGCTTACAGACAGGAGTCTAGCATGGCTGCCTTCCGAGAGGCCCAACAAGCAGCTGAAAAAGTCAGATGCAAATACTTACACCCAACCAAAGGACAGCAACTGGGGACTCCTGTAGTATTTTTAGGGAAAAGCTGCATGAAGCTGAGGAGGAGGATGACCTCATAGGAAGACCAGCAGTCTTAACTAATTTGGACTCCTGAGATCTCTCAGACACTGAGCCACCAACCAGGCAGCATACATCAGCTGATATGAGGCCCCAGATACATACAGCAGAGGACTACCTGGTCTAGCCTCAGTGAAAGAAGATGCACCTAACCTGGGAGACTTGAGGTCCCAGGGAATGGGGAGGTCTGGTGAGGTAGGGGTATGAGGGTGGGGACATCCTCTTGGAGATGGGGAAGGAGGTATGGGATGAGGAAAAGTCAGGGTAGACTGGGAGGGGAATAACAACTGGACTATAAAAAAATTAAATAATAATAATAATAAAGTATTTATAATAAATGTAAATAAACAATACAGTTTTCTGTAGAATTTAAAAACAAGTCTAAAGAGAAAAGAAAGAGCATAATGCTCCCAAGAAGTTGCTCCTTTGGGGTAGCTACTTTACTGTAAGATGTAATATTGATAGTTCTCCTGTGTTATTTGTAATAAAAACTGGTATTTTAAGGCCACAATAGACACAGGTACACAGTTAATTGTCTTAATTTTTTTAAAATTATTTTTATTGTATGCATTGGTGTTTTGCCTGCATGTGTGTTTGAGTGAGGGTGTTGGAAGACCTTGAACTGGAGCTATGGACAGGTATAAGCTGCCATGTACTTGCTGGGAATTCAGTCCTGGTCCTCTGGAAGAATAGCTACTACTCCCAACTGATGAGGCATCTCTCTAGCTTCCCTCTATCCCAAGATACACATTGTAAAATCTGCCTCTTCCTAGAAGATTTCTTCACTAGTTAAACCTTAATATTAATATAAAAATTGCCCCAGATCAGATTCTGGATCAGGTATTTTTGTTGCTTTGAGGCTTGGTGCTACTTCAGAACACAAGCTGTATTTGAAACCCTTAAGACTCTATGGAATGTGGGGACTGACTCAATGAAATGGATCTTCCAGCCTGGAAATTTGGTTGTGATAAGTACTGTGGGTTAGGAATAAGAGGGTTTTGAGGATTCCTCTTGAAGTTTCTGATCCCAATACATCTTTCAGAGCCAGTCCATATCAAACAATACTGTACATTAAATCTAAATGAACAAATAGGTTAAACTAATTAAAGGGAATTCTTGTTCACCTAGAATAAGGAAATCACTCTTTAAAAAATGAATAAAATATTTTCTTTTATGTAGATAATAGCCTCAAGCAATTCTCTGTCAGAATTATGTTTAAAGATAAGAACAGTGGGTTTAGAGATCCAAATTACAAACATCTTTTAATAGGACAAACAGTATGGGAGTCACCTGCCAGTATGCTTAGCAGCTTCAAAGGAGCCTCTGGGATGCCCAAGACCACCACAGTTTCACATCATGATGAACTGTAGGGGGTGATGTTAACTGAGCCTATGAATTATGGAACATGTGGAAGTACATGAGTCCATATTTTTTCTGCAAGGTTCATCTAAACGTAAAAGAAGATAATAGTGGAAAGTATTGAGTGCAAATTCTGAAGCATAATAACAACAATAACTAGTATATTAGTGGTTTATATCGAAGTTCATTAGATAGTTTGCATCTGGGCTGTTTTGATTTTAATGGGAAAGCATTGATCTTTCCAAGCAGGAAGACCTCTTCTGTGTCAGTTCACCGCAGAGAAAGAGCTGAGCCCATGTGTTGGATACATAGCTACTCTACCTCTTTATGGAGTCCCCCTACTTTCCTTCCCATTTAAAATCATGCTGGCCAAGATGACGCTGTGTGTGGAAACTTTTGCTGTCCAGACTGATGATCTGAGTTTAACCCCTGGAACCCATATGATCAAAGGAAAGAAGATATTCCCCAAAATGTCTTCTGACACCTACATGCATATTATGGTAAACATGTACACACACACACACACACACACACACACACACACACACACACACACACACACTGTAAAAATGCTATACCTTTCTTTCCATATGCCAGTGTTTGAATGCTTGGCATTGAAAACTTAATATTACATGTATTGCATTGTCCTAGAGAAATTGCTTTGTGTAAGCTAGTAATGTCTCTATTCTAACAGAAGATTTACGTGTTGTTAAACATGAATCTTTTTGTATCTGTGTTTATAGAGAGACAGACATCTTACATCAGTAATTAGTTCTACTCCTATATATGTCAGGATTATTTTGATTTCTATGGAAATGTGTGACTTCAGTATCAGTTTTCAGACTCAGAGGTACATTAATAATTCTAGTCTAGATTCTGGGTATATTCTTTAAAGGTCTAGCGAGTGATCAGGGGTGGAACAGAAAAAATCCTGAAGCTTCCTAACTACATGGACTTGGTCAGTGTACTTGAGTCTTCTGAACCTCACTTTCTTCTGAAATGTTGACAGCAAGTATACTTGTGTAAGAAACCACACAGTTGTGTGAAGATGTAATAAAACATAAATATGGGCAAACATCTGTCAAGGGAACAGCGTTTCCCCTGAGCAGTGGGGACTTTGGAGTTCATGTGTTTTAATACATGTTTGAATTATAGTACATAGAAATATGGTATTAGCACCACTGTCTTTGTGTCTGTTTGTGTCTCTGTCTGTGTCTCTGACTCGGTCCAGCTCTGTCTCTCTATCTTTGTCCAACTGTCTCTATTTCTCTCTCTATGTATGTGTCTCCCTCAGTCTCTCTATCTCTGCCCCCTCTGTCTCTTTTGTCCTGTCTCTGTCTCTGCATCTCTCTGTCTCTATCTATCTCTATCTCTACTCTATCTCTATCTTTCTGTCCCTCTTCCCTCCCTTTGTCCTGTTTGAGAGCAGCATTTACAGAGTTGATTTTGCATCAGAGACAGGGCTACTTAAGATTCTGCTTCTTATGTGTTTTAGAATGATGACATTACCAAATTTAAGAAGCTGTATATCTAGGCTGTACATCCATCTATCTTTATCAGCATGCTTGAGAATAATGAGGACATTACTTTTTGAAAATAAATTTATTTTTTGTCAAGTAGTTTATATGGGTAGTAAAATAGTAAATACTTTTTAAAAAACTAAAAATAACATACAGCCATTTTATCTCTTTACAGCAACAGTCTTCCCCAAAGTGGCTCCTGTGTTCAGCCCTTAAAGCAATCACTTCTAGTATTCATTTCTAAAATTCAGAATAACATATTTATGCTTCTCATTCTTCATTTGATTATTGCAAATATTTTCTATAACATTTTATTATGTTTATTTAACCTTAATTTTTTGTACATAACATTTATTCTTTTCCTGTATTATTTAAAATAGTTGAAGTGAATAGGAGAAGGTTTCAAGTTGTGTGACACAGTCCACTGAGAAGCAGGATTATTCTCCATCAAGTTTGGATATGTGCTTCGCTGTGACTGTTCTGGTCACTGCAGTATGGCACAGTGGTATTATCCACAGACTTTTCTTATCTTTAAGACAACTGCTAACTTCTACTTTGATCCGCTTGGAGTAGAGAAATATCATTTAAACTAAGAGGGGGGGAGATGGGTCAGTGGGTAAGAGGGCTTTCTTTGCTAGTGTGGGGACCTGAGTTCAAACACTAAGCAGGCATATAAAATGCTAGGCATAGCCATGTACAGGTCTATAACCTATTGTAGGGGGCTGAGACAAGAATGTTCTGGCTTGTTGACTGCCAACATAATTCCAGTTTCAGTGAAAGAACCTGTCTCAAGAGGATAAAGCTGGGACTGATAAAGACATTGGCCTCAATTTCCCTTATGAATATCAATGCAAAAATACTCAATAAAATTCTCGCAAACCGAATCCAAGAACACATCAAAACGATCATTCATCATGATCAAGTAGGCTTCATCCCAGGGATGCAGGGATGGTTCAATACCCAGAAATCTATTAATGTAATCCACTATATAAACAAACTTAAAGAAAAAAACCACATGGTCATCTCCTTAGATGCTGAAAAA
>JAPYYD010001793.1:0-29613 GCA_028551405.1 Uromys caudimaculatus | reverse complement strand
GGCGCTGATTAGCTGTGGAGCCCTGTGGCCCAAGCTGAGGTTTCCGGCAGTCGCCGGAAGCTGCTGACCGACAGTCTCGGGGGCCCACGGAAAGCGGGCGGAGTCAGTGAGCTCTGCGGACGCGTTGCCCCCGCTAGGGGCTTTTCTGCATGCCTGGTGAGCTGTGGGGCGTGTCCTTGGCCCACTCCTGGCTCTTGCGATCCCGGCGCTGATCAGCTGTGGAGCCCTGTGGCCCAAGCTGAGGTTTCCGTGTAGACAAAACCTTAACCTAATAAAATATAATATGAATAAAACTATTGAAGTCAGTCTGTAGATTCCAGAAACGTCTATGTTTAGAGAAGTCATGTGTAGTCCAATCAGCCAAGCTCAACTGTGGATATTTGTGTAGACCCCTCAACTGTCCTATCAGTATCAAAAACCCTTGGTTTTTTCTTGGCATTTAATATTGGCAAATGAGAACTGCACTATAATGCTCTTATGAAGTCTGGGAAGAGTAGGCCAAAGTGGAGGGAGTCCATTCCTTCTGGGAGAGAAGTGTTTATGGGCCAAGTCATGCAAAAATATTTTATGTGTTCTGAAATCATTAGAAGGGATTGATTCATTGTGGATGTATACTGTCTAGGCCAGTAGTTCTTAAAATTCCTAATGTTGTGCCCCCTGAATTCAGTTCTTCATGTTGTGGTCAACCAGAACCATTAATTACTTGGTGGTTTCTTCCTAACTACAGTGTTGCTACTGTCATGAATTATACTGTAAATAGCTGATATAGAGGAGAGCTGATAACAACCCTCTGCAAGGGTCATTAGAACACCAAAGCGGATGGGGACCCAAACTTTGCGAACTTTTGCCCCAGGCCATGCCTGTCAGCACAGCAGGTTGCCTACTTAGAGATCTCTTACTTCAGTTCCTGCAGACCCAATCCCACAATCTCAACCCATCTCTGTAGCATACCAGCTGTGGGAGTCTTCACTGCCCATTTTTCCCATATCCTGTGGATCACACAGATCTTCACCTACTACCTCCCTACCCCAACCCTTTACCCTCTCCCAGCCTTCAAGCCAGGCTTGCACCCCCACTAACACAAGTGTTACTCTTTCCATGGTGACAGAAGGCTAAAGGGAGATCCACACCTCTCCCTTTGCTCACCCACTTACTATTTCCCCATTCTCATTCCCAGCTCTAGAGGTAGGAAATTTGCTATGCTTTTTCCTTTCCTGTAAAGCACCAACCTCAGTGGAGCACAAAGAATTTCTACCCCAATCTTCATTCCCCCAACTCATTCCATCATCTCTGCCTGCAGGCATTCACTAAGAACACAGCAAAAGATCAGGACAGGGAAACAGTTATGGAAACTGATGAATTCATCACTCCCTCTTCCATGTCAACTTTATTCCCCCAATCTCATGTATAGAGCTATATCATAACACTAGTTGTAGCCTTCCTTTCTGCTTGCCCACATCTCCTGTGAGTCCATAGAATTATTTTTAAGCTTCCTCCCCATAACTTCTTGTTGTATTCTAGCCCCTAACTCCAGCATGACATTACTGATAACTCACTGACCAGTTCTTACAAGGAAGCATGGAAGATGTCTGTAGATCTTCTTCTCTCCTTCAGTTCTTATAGAAGGACATCTACCAGTCTTATTCCAAACTCTATATCAATCCTTTCAGGTGACCTTCTTTCACTCCCTCCACCATTTCCATTGAGAAAAAATAAGCAGATTCTGGTGGAATCTCCTCCCTCCTGTGAAGCCTTTCACACTGATAACCTATTCTCATTCCTCAGTGTCAGCTCCCAATATCCAGAAACTTTAAACCACCAGTGGCCCAAACTATTGGGTGCAAAGAAAAGTTTCTGCCTGATAGTAATTATGGCTGTTCTCAATTGTCATGTTGACTTTATCTGGAACAAACTGCAAGCCAGAATTTTTAAAGATTGTGTAAAAATGTAAAGAGAGATTTAGGTCCAGGCCTAGTAGTACAGGCCTTTAATTCCAGCATTCAGGTATCAGATGCATGCATATCTCTGAGTTCAAGGTCAGTTTACAGAACAATTTCTAAGCCTGCAAAGCCTGGGCCTTGAAAGTAAAATAGAAACAATGGGGCAAGTTCCAGTCCTAGCAACCAGTAGCAGTGGGCCTCTTGGGCCATGTCACTCTAAGGTTAGAGTCACCTTTTCATCAAGCTGTAGAGCTGTTGGTTCTTCCAGCACCAAACCTGCATATATGAAGACATGCTTCCCTCCATGATGATAATGGACTGAACCTCCAAAATGGCAAGCCAGACCCAACTAAATGTTTGTCTTTATAGGTCTTGCTTTGGTCATGATATCTCTTCACAGCCATAAAACCCTAACTAAGACAACATACAGTAATCACACTCTTCAAAAATCCAGAAAGGAAACAGAACACAAGGAACAGAACTGCTACCCAACACAGACAAATGTAGAAATTGGGATCTAAATCTTTAACCATTGCAATCCCCAAACCTTTAAACAATCTGTATGAAGGTGATAGAGGTCATTAAGGAGAGAATGAAGAAATTCCTTAAAGAACTCCATAAAAGAACTTACAGTGTGAAGAAAGAAAGAGATTTTTAAAAATAATCCAGGAAAACAGAAGGAAATGAATAAAAAAGTTTAAGGCCTGAAAATGGAAATAGAATCCATAAAGAAAACAAATACTGAGGGAATTCTGGAAATGAGGAATTTAAAATTTCCATACAAGGAATTAATGAAATAATAGTTGGTTCATTGAGAAAATTTACAAGATCAAAAAATCCTGTTCCAAACTAACAAAAGTGCAGACAGAAAATATAGAGTATATTCTCATCAGAACTTAAAGGTGAGACGTAAGAATAGACACAGAAAATCCAGAGACTCACAAAAACACATTTTTAAAGTCTGCTTCACCACACTGAAAAATATAAAATAACTTGATAGTTTTCTAAGTAAGTATCTCTTCTCGAGACCAAATCACGGCCAGAGAGTCAATTAAACAGAAGTAAGGCCTAGTAAAATAGAAATGGTCAACAAATGTCACCACACTTGCCACCCTTTCCAAACTGTATCCCCAAACCCTCTTTCTACCTTGTTGCTGTTACAAGTATCCTACTCAAGAGGCGATTTCCTGCTGGGCCAGAGGCCAACAAGGCCAGGCCATGAGAATTGCAGGGGGGCCACCTTCTCACAGACATATTCTGTTCTCTCAGTGACCCTTCACTCCATGACTATCCCTAATCCCTCTTTCCCTCTGTACTGGCTATTTTTTTGTCATCTTGACACAAGCTGGAGTTATCATAGAGAAAGGAGCTTCAGTTGAGAAAATGCCTCCATCAGAACTAGCTGTAAGGCATTGTCTCAATTAGTGATCAAGAGGGGAGGGTCCCTTGTGGGTGGTACCATTCCTGGATTGTTAGTCTTGGGTTCTATAAGAATGAAAGCTGAGCAAGGCAGGGGAAGCAAGCCAGGAAGAAACATCTCTCCATGGCCTCTGCATCATATCCTGTATCCTGACCTGCCCGAGTTTCAGTCCTTACCTCCTTTGGTGATGAACAGCAATTTGGAAGTGTACGATGAATAAATACATTCCTCTCCAGTTTGCATCTTGGTCATGATATTTTGTGCAAGAATAAAAACCCTACTTAAGAGAAATTGATACCAGGATAGTGTGGAATTCCTGTGCCAACCTTACCATATTTTGGGGACTTTGAAACTTTGTTTGGTTTTGTTGTTGTTGTTTGTTTTTGTTTGTTTGTTTTTCTGAGACAGGGTTTCTCCGTGTAGCCCTGGCTGTCCTGAAACTCATTCTGTAGACCAGGCTGGCCTCGAACTCAGAAATCCATCTGCCTCTGCCTCCCAAGTGCTGGGATTAAAGGCGTGCACCACCACTGCCCGGCTGACTTTGGAACTTTGAACTAGAAGAGACATTGGGATGTTAAGAATTCTGTGTAGTGTTCTGTAGCAGCTTGGAAGATAATGTTGAGAACAGTGCAGAAGATGGAGGCCTGACTTGAGAAATTTCATAGGGAAGATTAAAGACTCTTATCAGGGCTGATGCTATTTTGATTGTGAAGATTCTGTGTGGTTTTGGTTATCTGGGGCTGAAGAACCAGCTGTGATTAACAAGATACCAGAACTATTAACGTGAATGCTTTGCATTACTGTAGCTATTTATGCTGTTTATCTGGAGCTAAGAAATTAGTGATGATTAAGAAGAGACCAGCATCATTGAGGTATCATCTGCTGGGAAGTGTTTTCTGAGAGCACAAAGAGGCTGAGTACCAGAGATAGCCAAGGTTGTACCTTGTGCTGTGACTGGAATTGGTAATGTGTAACAGTTACTCAAGTGGTACTGGTTGTGAAGGCCTGAAGGGTCATGAACAGCAGCTGAGGCTTGGTGCTGTGAGATCCATGGAAGAACATTGGTGAAGGTGCAGCCTCAGTTGCAGTTTATGGCCCAGGCTGAAGGGATCATGCAAAGGATTTGATGCCTGGCAACATGAAGAGAGTCTGTGAGAGGCTTTTGGTGAAGCCTAGTTGCAGTGAAAGACAACAGTATTTTGGAGATGCCAGTGTTGGCATCAGGAGCACCAGACCGATGATGTTGCATGCAGGTGACGTCACTCAGGCGACAGTGTGGCCCGCCCACCTGTTGCTAAGGCAGCGGCCACCATATTCCCAGAATTCACTTTGACCTACCGCCCACCTTTACCTGTGGCTACGTCATGCCACGTCACTTTCCCTATATATACGGAAGACTTCCCTTTCTCTTTCTCTTTTTCCCCCTTCTTCCCTTCTCTCTCCTTGCTGCTACCTTGTCCCCCCAGTAAACCCCTCACGTGGAACTGTTTGGCTTGGTGTGGTTTTAGAACGTGTCGCCATCTCCACTGCAGCACATACCGGACTCGTACCAGCAAATTATTTATACAACAGCCAGTACCATGAGATGACCACCAAGAACAGTAGCAGCAGTGGACCCTAGAAGACAAGGTGTGGGCTATAAAGGGCAAGGCTGGAGAAGTGATCCAACCCTTGGATGAGCCCAGATGATAGTGAGTGTATCCCAGATATTGGACAGTTGGAATTTAATTTTGCTTTTTATTGTGACTGTGCCATGATATTTTTCCCTCTTGAAGGAAGACAGTATTTTAGAAGAGCTCACAATTAGGAGACTTTTAATTGTAAGAAGACTTTGAATTTTAAAAGAGATTGGGTATTTTAAAGGGATTAAATTTTAATGGGTAATAATTTGCAAAGACTGTGGGACTTCTAAAGTTTTTATAGATCTTGGGGATGAATAAGAAAGTAAGTTTTGAGGCTTAATAGTGATGTGTTTGTGTGTCAACATGACAAGGGGTCAATTATACTGGCTGGTTTTGTGTCAACTTGACATAAGCTGGAGTTATCACAGAGAAAGGAGCTTTAGTTAAGGAAATGCCTCCATGAGATCCAGCTGTAAGGCATTTTCTCAATTAGTGATCAATGGGGGAGGGCCCCTTTTGGACAGTGCTACCTTGGGCAGCTGCTATTCTTGGGTTCTAGAAGAAAGCAAGCTGAGCAATCCAGGGGAAGTAAGCCAGTAAGAAACATCCTCTATGGCCTCTGCATCAGTTCCTGTATTCTGACCTGCTTGAGTTCCAGTCCTGACCTCCTCTGGTTATGAACTGTAATTTGGCAGTGTAAGCTGACTACACACTTTCCTCTCCAACTTGCATCTTGGTCATGATGTTTTGTGCAGGAATAGAAACCCTGAATAAGACACCCTCCTCTTCACTGTGTCCAAGTTCCCAACAAGGACCTAGAACCCCCTGACTGGCCCTCCTCACTTCACCCTGTCCACCCTCACTTTGGAGCTGCAATGATGCCATTTCCTCAGGCGCATTGGGCTCGTGAACATGACCTGCCTTATTCTCCTGCCTTTCTTTCAGCATTGCCTGTCATGCCCCAGATCCCCTAGGTCTTCATGGTTTTTCTGCCTCCCTTTGCTTCTCTGACCCTTTCTTGTGGATGAGAGCACTCTCCTAGAGATTGGTTTTTCAGTCTTGCCTACTGGCCTGACTGAAAAAGGTCCTGGATCCAGATGCCCATCCTCTTCTTGGGATTAGCAAAGCTGAATCCCTAAATCCCACGGAATGAGGTGAAAACCCACTGAAAAGCTTGTGTCTTACTCCAGTCCCACTGGAGTCTCTCATGAACATGGGCTACAGTTATATCTTCTCCCAGCCCCCTCTTTCATCCACAGGAAAGGTGTTATCCATGCTGTCTCACTCATTCTAGGGATGACTTTTATAAAATCTCAAGATTTTTCAGCTTGTATCTGAACTAAAGAGTCCTAAATAAGTTCACTTTTGCAATGGGATTTGAACACAATAATCCTTAAATAATCAATCCAAAGGGTTACCTATTGACACTCTCGATCCTATATATTACACAGTTTTACAGATAGTTCAGGTGATCAGGGAAATATAAAGATATTACCTATATCCTATTTTTCTCTTCTCCACTCCAAGCCCTGTTTGATTTTGTCTGGTCTCTCTCCTGCCCAGGCCCTTACACGAACACACACACACAAAGAGAGAGAGAGAGAGAGAGAGAGAGAGAGAGAATGAGACTGTGTAAATGTCCTGTTTTTAAAGTTACTTGATGTATCTGTAAGTTTATTGCAAAGTAAAAGCTGGGAGGTAGACCAAGCAGGATGGAAAGAAAGCAAATGTGTAACCCCCTCAGCATTCACACATCCTGCACACACTTTCCCCCGGTCTGGTGCCTATCTCAGCTCACTCCTACACTCACTTCAATTTCTAGGGCTCAAAATTTTTCCTGTCTCTAAGCCCACTTTTCTCAGCTTATTGCATTTGGTTTTACAGGAATTTTGGTGTCTTTTAGATATGAGTAGCATTCAACTATTTGTGTGTGTTGTTCTACTCAAATTAAAAGCTGGTTCTGGAGTTTGCAATATATATAGTGTATGTATGTATGTATGTATGTATGTATGCATGTATGTATGTATGTGTATCTCAAAAAAAGTAGACATGAAAAAGCCAAATTATCTAAGTAAAAAAATGGTGTAATGGCTAGTTTCCTGTCAACTTGACACAAGCTTGAGTCATCAGAAAGAAAGGAGCCTCAGTTGAGGAAACGCCTTCTTGAGATCCAGCTGTAAGTCATTTTCTCAATTAGTGATCAAGGGTAGAGGGCCCATTTCATGGCTGGTGGTACCATACCTGGACTGGTGAGCCTGAGTTCTATTAAAAAGCAAGCAGATAGAGCCATGTAGAAGCAAGTCAATAAGCACCATCCCTCCATGGCTGTCGCGCTCTCTCCCGTTGGGGGAAGCGCAGTGAGGGTGGATTCTCCGGGTGTGCCCTGGGCTTCAAGGATCACCACCGCAGCCCTCTTCATCGCAAATGCCTCGGGGCCTGACGCCGCCGGAGTGAGATGCCGGGGTCGAGCACCCCTGGCACCAATGGAGTCCGCCAACTCGGTGCCCAAGCTGCTGCGCGCTGCCTAGTGCTGCTGGTCTCAGCCAGTGGCTTGGCCGAGGTGTAGGAAGGGAGCAGACCAAGATTAGCCGTGGGCATCCACCGGCTCTGTTGTGCTCAGAACACTCGCCGTCCTGCGCCCCAAGAGTCACAGCTCCCTTAGACAAAGTTCTCAGATGCCGAAGTAGTTTCTATCTTTATTTGTTCAAGATGGCGGGCAGCGCTCCCAGGGCAGGCGGGTGAAGAAAGAGGAGAGAGAGAGAGAGAGAGAGAGAGAGAGCTGGGTCAAGGTGTTTTACTTATAGTTCTGAGAGAGGAGGCAGGGCTTGGTAGTTGATACTTTCCATTGGCCAGCTTGGGAGCCTTAATCGTTGCCTCATTTGCCTATAGTTGATGCTTTCCATTGGCCAGCTTGGGAGCCCTAATTTGCCTATACACAAGTTTCACACGCCAGGCCTCTTTCCATACAGGGGTTGTGATATGAAGAATTTCCCAGGAGCATTGGCTAGAAGCATAAATTCTGGTCCCTGGTGTAACTGGGTCTCCCAGAGCTTCCAGCCCATGCTCAACCAGGCATCACAGATCACTGCCCCACACATGGCCACTTCAACAGCTGCTGCTTCCAGGTTCCATATCTGTTTGAGTTCCTGTCCTAACTTCCTCCAATGATGGATTATGATCTGGAATTGTAAGACAAATAAAACCTTTCCTCTCCAAGTTGGATTTTGGTCATAGTGATTTAATACAGCAATAGTGATCCTAACAAAGACAAATGGGTACACATCTAAAAGGAGGAATGAGTTTTAATCACATTTGTAGGAGGCCTCCTAGGGTATTATCTGTTGGCAAATGGTTATGGTCCCTGTCCCTTGTTGATCTGAATTTAGTAGTCCAATGCCAGCCTTTGCCCCACCTTCTACATATTCCAGAATGCTGAGGTCATTTCTTTGGGTCATTTCTAGGAAAACAAAACAAAACTACAACAACAACAAAAACATTGTTTCTCCGAATGCCATGCCTACAATCCATGTTCAAGTGACCTTGCTTACCACAATTAAAACATCTGCCAATTTGATTTTTCTTAATATATTTAGAAATGATTTCTATCATATTAGCACCATACATATGGTATCTGTCATCAGCTGTATCTCTAATCTATTCATCTATTTATGTTGATCTTTTAAAGATTTAGTCACACTTTTGCATTCTGAATTATCTAGTCACACTTTTGCATTCTGAATTATCTAGTCACACTTTTGCATTCTGAATTAGCATTTTCAAAATCCAAAGATTCAATCAGTATTTTTTTTGATTCCTGAATCTGATATTATTCTATTTACAGGTGAAGTCAATCATTACAAAATTCAGTAAAAGTTTTTTTGGTGGCCATGTATAATTTTAGCAAATGACAGATATCTCTTTACTGACAGTTCAATTTTGTCCCAAGCATTTAAAACTGCTTACCTATATATCTTGAGGTTCTGTTTCTCATAAATAGAAAAGCCCAAAACAATTCAAGTCCAGGAAAAACCACCCCTCATTGTCAGCCAATCAGGGACTGCCAGAAACTGCCCACCACCTGCTCTAAGTCAAGCCTAAGCCCAAAATAGTTAATCAATCCTGGAGATAGAGCAAACCAATCAAGGAAAAGAAACATAAATGACACCCACTCCTACATTAACAGTCTTCTAATTAACCTTGTAAAGCATACACCTCTGTCTTCCATCCCGATGTATGCCAGACCTCTGCAGATTGGATCTCTGCAAAATAACTGCTCTTTGCTGTTTCATAACATTTGAGTGTGTGGTATCATTATTCAGTGACTTTTGGACCCTCATACTTGGGGACTCATCAGGGATTTGCTGAATACCTCTGACCCAAATAATTAATTTTTTTTCACTTTTTCTTTTCTGATCACTAAGTTTGTTTCTTGTTTTGTCAATTGTCACTTAAGTGTTTTCTTATTCTGGATCAATACAGAGGCCAAGAGGGACAGAGCAGACATCTTTTCTGTCACCCAGTCTGGGATTATTGAGGATACTCATGAACCCCTTCTGGAAAACTTGGTAGTTCTCATCTGATTAATGAAATGACTGTGTGACTGTGGATGATCCCTGCAAAAGAGAGGCCATGTGAGACAGCCTTTTCTTTTTGGTTTTGCTTTTGTGGGACCATTATTCTCCATCTGTTTGTGTGTACTTTGTTTTTGGTTTCTGTTGAAGTGTGTCTGTTATTTTCTGTGTGTATTTTGTCTGTGTACACAGAGTACACAACTGGGTTTGATCCTCAACATTACAAGTATTTCCGCCAAGTTGTAGGATATTCAGGTCTGGTTGTTATTCCTAAGAAACTAATCATCTTTTGTATGAACAGATAGCCCATTTATGTACTAGGATGGCCAGAGGAGGGACCTTTTCATCTCCCTACAATCTACAAGCTGAAGGTTGTTGTGTGTACTGGCTGGTTTTGTGTGTCAACTTGACACAAGCTGGAGTTATCACAGAGAAAGGAGTTTCAGCCATGCAGTGGTGGCACAGGCCTTTAATCCCAGCACTTGCGAGGCAGAGGCAGGTGGATTTCTGAGTTCGAGGCCAGCCTGGTCTACAGCGTGAGTTCCAGGACAGCCAGGGCTACACAGAGAAACCCTGTCTCAAAAAAACAAAAAAAAAAAAAAAAAAAAAAAAAAAGAAAGGAGTTTCAGTTGAGAAAATGACTCCATGAGATCCAGCAGTAAGACATTTTTCTCAATTAGTGATCAAGGGGAGAGAGCCCCTTGTGAGTGGTACCATCTGTGGACTGATAGTCTTGGGTTCTATAAGAAAGCAGGCTGAGCAAGCCAGGAGAAGCAAGCAAGCAAGTAAGCAGCATTCCTCCATGGCCTATGCATCAGCTCCTGTTCCCTGACCTGCTTGAGTTCCAGTCCTGACTTCCTTTGCTGATAAACAGCAACATGCAAGTGTAAGTTCAATAAACCCTTTCCTCCCCAACTTGCATCTTGGTCATGATGTTTGTGCAGGAATAGAAACCCTGACTAAGACAAATTGGTACCAGCATAGTGGAGTATTCCTGTGACAACCTGACCATATTTTGGGGAGGACTGTGAAAGGACTTTGGATCTTTGGGCTAGAAAATCCATTCGGTGTTAAGAGGTCTGTGGGATGTTGTGTAGGAACTTGGAAGATAATGTTTAGACCAGTGCAGAAGATGGAGGCCTGGCTTGTGAAATTTCAGAGGGAAGATTAAAAACTCTTATCAGGGCCATTGCTAGTTTGATTTAAGATTCTGTGGTTTTGGTTAGCTGGGGCTGAAAATCAGCTGTGATTAACAAGATACCAGAACTATTAAAGCAAAACCATTGCATTACTGGGACTGTTGATACTGGTTAGCTGGAGCTGAGAAATTAGATGTTATTAAGAAGACATCAGCATCATTGAGGTGACATCATTTGGGAAGTATTTTCTGAGAGCACGAAGAGGCTGTGTTCCAGAAATAGCAAGGTTGTACCTTGTGCTGCAGCAGGACTTGGAAATGTGCAAGAGTCAGCCAGGTGGTGCTGGTTTTGAAGACCTGAATGAAGAGCAGCTGAGGCTGGCACTGTGAGAGGCCATGGAGGGCATTTTTAATGGTTTAGCCTCAGTTGCAATTGATGGCCCAGGACTTGAAGGGGTCATGCAAAGGTGTTGAGGCTTGGCACCATGAAGAGAATCTCTGAAGGGCTATTGGTGAAGCCTAGTTACAGTGGAAGCCAGCAATGTTTTGGAAATGCTAGTATCATGAGATGACCACCAAGAACAGCAGCAGCAGTGGAGTACAGGCAGCTGGAGCCTAGAAGACAAGGTATGTGTTACAAAGGGCAGAGCTGGAGCAGTGACCCAAGCCTTTAGGAATCCAGAAGATCGTGAGTGGATCCCAGACCTTGGAAGGTTAGACTTTGATTTTGCTTTTGACTGTGACTGTGCCCTGATATTTTTCCCTCTTGAAGGAAGAAAGTATTTTAGTGGAGCCCAAAATTAATAGACTTTGAATTTACAAGACTTTGATTTTTAAAATATATTGGATATTTTAATAGAATTGAACTTTTAATATGTATAGACTGTGAGATTTTTAAGGAATTTAGATCTTGGGGTGAATAAGAAAGCAAGATTTGAGGATTAATAGTGATGTGTTTTCCTTCCATGATAAATAGCAATGTGGAAGTGTAAGCTGAATGAACCCTTTCGTCCACAACATACTTCTTGGTTATGATGATTGTGCAGGAATAGAAACTCGGACTAAGATAGTCAACAAAAGGTAAAGGAATTTCTACAAGGGGCAAGATACAAATAGTTCACAAAGGATATTCCATTGATCACACTGTCCCCCTGCCAGGATATGAACTCCTCAGGCCTTAATCAAGGAGCTCCAGGATATGGAATTAGGGGCAAACATCCAGGGGATAATTGGGAAATTGAGTATACAGAAATAAAGCCAGGAACATATAGGTATAAGTATCTGCTAGATTGTATAGATGCTTTCCATTATGGGCAGAAGCCTACCCTACAAAGAAGAAGACTGCCACTGTAGTGGTAAAGAAGCTTCTGGAAGATGTTATAGTCAGGTCTGACAATGGAACAGCCTTCATCTCTCTGGTATCTGACAACAGATTCTGGGGTAGAGAGAATGAATGGGACCTTGAAGTATGCCCTGACCAAATTAACTCTTGAAACTGGTGATGACTTGGTATCTGTCCTACCTTATGCCTTGTATAAAGTCAAGAATACTCTTTGTACCTTGGGTCTTATCCACTTTGTCATACTATGTGGGAGATTCCCTCCCAGGCTTGCTAAACTCCAGTCTGAATTTATAGTCAAATATGACCATACATTCTTAAAATCCTTGGAAGCACTCCATAGAGTCCAGAAGCAACTCTGGCCTGACATACACCAGGTTTATGAGTCTGTATTCTCCCTGCTCCCCAGCCACTGGAAAGGCCCTCACACCATGATCCTGACCATGCCAACAGCTGTTAAGGTGAATGGAATCCAGACATGGATAAAATGCTCCTATGTTAAGCCTGCCAGGAGTGAGAGTAAGCTCCCAGAGGAATTGCCACAAGAACAATGGAAAGGCATCCCACGCCCAGCTGATCCGCTAAAGTTGCTATTTCAGTGTTCCTAATTCTGCTCACTTTATGCTTGCACCTTACAACCATCACAGCTACAACCCAACAGCCTCTCATCCTCACTTGGATAATTACTAACCTTGACCAAAATATTGTCATTCATCAGCTCAGATGCACTGCCCCCACTTGGGACTTGGTTCCCTTACTTACACTTTGACTTGGAAGATGTGATGCATCATGAGTTACATCCCTCTGGGATAAAATACCTCCCAAAACAATATTTTTACATGACCCAGAGGATGAGGCTCATAAGAGAGACTGTAAAGGAGCTTCAGACTACTACTGTGCACAGTGGGTTTATGAAATCACAAGGTCTGTCTACAGGGACCCCAGTTAAAATCTGATTTCATTAAGCAAATTAGAAATGGAAAACCCCATGTTTCTCTCATACGTACTCACCCTGCAACCACCTGACACTGAGCTTCACTGAAAGAAGAAAACAGGCCACTAGGTGGGATTCAGGTTATATTTGGGGATTGAGAGGATATACAAGAAAAGGAGGGACTTAGGCTGGACAGATTCCAGGGGTAACCATTGGAAATATTTTTCTCTCTCTGACAAGTTGTTAGACAGATTCCAGGGGTACCCATTGGGCCCAATATAGTCCTGGCAAGGCTGAGTTCAGGCCATTTCCTCTGCATGTGCCCACCCCTACCCAAACATCAGAGTCCCCAACTTCACTAGCTTCCTCTCTCAACAACATCCCACTCCACCACTTAGATAAGGACCCTGCATTGTGAGAGCTCCTTTCCAGATACTTAACTCCTCTTGTCCTGATTTGACACAGAACTCTCGGTTATGCTCAAATGCCCAGCCCACCTACTATGATGGAATATCTGTCCCTGTATACTATTCCCAGACCACAGAGAGTACTCAGTGTCAATTGCAGCCATCAGAAATAGGTAGGCAGACAGAACAGTCAATAACAGAGGAAGGTCATTGTATTGGAAATCAGATACCCACAGAACGTTCACATCTCCACAATTCCATTAAAACTTCTGCAAATATAGAATATGAGTATCTCTTGACTCCAAAGGACACTTAGTGGGCTTGTGCATCAGGACTCACCCCTAGAATACACTCCCCAGTTGTAAAGGTATCATTTGATTACTGTATCCTGGTACAGCTAGTTTACCCTTAACTTACTATACAGGGTAAAGCATTCCCAATAAATCGGACTCCACAGTTCACCATGTGAAATGGGTTGCTGAACCAGCTGTTGTATTATCCACCCTGCTTGGTATAGGAGCAGCTGGCGCAGCTGGCACGGGAGCTTCAGCACTAGTACTACAATCTACCATATGAACAAACTGAAAGACAAAAGCCACACAATCATCTCGTTAGATGCAGAAAAGGCCTTTGAGAAAATCAACAACCTCCATGACAAAAGTCCTGAGAGACACAAGGGATATAAGTGAATATAATAAAGGCAGTTTAAGTCAAAGCCATAGCCAACATCAACTTAAATGGAGAGAATCTTGAAGATATTCTACTAAATCAGGACAAGGTAAGGTTTTCTACTCTGGATTTAAACCTATTAAATAGAACACTTGATGTCTTAGACCAATAAGACTCCTGGAGCATATCAAAGATATACAAATTAGAAAGGAATAAGTCAAATATTGCTATTTGTATTAAAATGAGGGTAGACATGTGACTCTTCCCGGGGCTAGACCAGGCCCCAGAGTTGAAGTGGGGTATTGGACACAGTCTCCTATCCCTAACTGAGATGCTCTCTCCAACTCCTAACTGCCTGTAATGGAAACATTATTTTTTCCAGCAGAATTTCCCTGATTATATAAACAACATTTAAGAGTAGACACCATATCAAGGAATTGATGGCCTACTGAATGGTACTTTTTTTTCCTCACATTGTTTAATTTGGTCACTTTTTTCTGTCTAGATATTTAGGAGCACTGGTTGCCATTCAATAGAATCCAGGTTTCATTCTTAGTAGCAAAATGCAACTCACAACCATCTGGATGCCAGTTTCATGGGATCTAGTGCCCTCTTCTGGATTCTGTGGGTGGCACAATGCATGTAGTGCACAGGTACACTTGCAGGAACACTATAAACATGAGGTAAACCAGTTTTATAAAACATTGATTGAGACAGTGAAATCCAAAGGAAGGAGAGAAGGTTTTCATCACAATTGGGAGAAACATCCAAGGATCTGAAAGAGGAAACATCTGTACTTTATTTTACTCTTTTTTTGTTATATTGTGTCCTGATACACGGTTACCACTGAATTTAATGTTCCTAATGACATTACACTAAAACAAAAGGAGAGGGGTACTACTTAGAAACACTTCTTATCTCATTGTGAAAGTTCTGGAAAACTACTGTATTTTTTCTTCCCATGCATCGTCTCCTGCTCCTCCCCCTTTTAAATTAAACATAGATTTATTACTGTTACAATATAATCTGAGTGAGTAGTGTTTCCCTCAATTCTTCTAGTTCATTCCCACTTTCTCTCCCATATGGATCCTTTCCCTTTCTGTCTCTTATTAGAAAAAGACAGCTTTCTAAAACATAACAACCAAACAACAAAATAAAATATATGATACAGCAAAAACCATCATATCAAATTGGACAAGAAGAGATACCAGAAAAATATAAAAGACCCAAGAGAAGTCACAGGAATCAGAGACCCACTTGTTCACACATCAGGAGACCTATAAAAGATCTACACTAAAAGCTAAAGTATATATGCAGAGGACCCAGTCAGATCCCTGGATGCCCTGAGACTGCTACCTCAGTATCTGTGAGTTAAAGGGGATTCAAAGGGCTTTGTTTTCCTGATGTCCTCCATCCCCTCTGTGTCCCTCACTCTTTCTGATTATCTTCCGTGGTGCTCTCTGAACTCTGAGGGCATGGGTTTAATGGAAACATCTCATTTAGACCCATGTGTATGAAGATCTCTCTCTCTCTCTCTTTCTCTCTCTCTCTCTCTCTCTCTCTCTGTGTGTGTGTGTGTGTGTGTGTGTATGTGTCTGTCTGTCTGTCTGTGTCTCTCTCTGTGTGTCTCTTTCTCTCCCATGTCTCTGTTTCCCTCTTTGCATAGTGTTTGTGTGTTTATCTCTGTATTTGTTCCAATCTGCTGCACCAGGAAGCTTCTCTGTTGTTGATGGAACAATGTACTGACTAAGGAGATAACAATGGATTAGTAGGAATTATTTTATTGTTAAATTTTGTTTTAAAGAACAATAGTATTTTGTTTTACTCAAGGTCACTGTGTGATCTACTCTCTAGTCCTTGGTTACCATTTTAGGCAGTGTTCTTTTGCTGAGGAGAGACACCATGACTACAGCAACTCTACATGACTCAGTTACCTCACTAAGGATGATCTTTCCAAGTTCCATCCATTTGCCTGAGAATTTCATGAGGTTGTGGATGGAAGAGTTGGAGAATGGACTGAAGGAGCTGAGGGGGTTTGCAGCTCCATGGAGGGAGCAACAGTGTCAACTGGCCAGACTGACTCCCTGGAACTCGCGGAGATTGGACCACCAACCAAAGAATACACATGGAGGGACCCATGGTGCTGGCCACATATATGGCAAAGGATAGCTTTGTTGAACATCAGTGGGAGGAGAGGCCCTTGGGCCCAAGGGTGTTAGATGCTCCAGTGTAGGGGAATGCCAGGGATGTAAGATGGGAGTGGGTGGGTGGGTGGAAGAGCATCTTCATAGAGGTAGGGGGATGGGGGATGGGATAGGGGGTTTCTGAAGGGGAGACCTGGAAAATATTTTTTTAAAATAAAAGGAATAAAACAAACAAACAAACAAAAACAAAAAACCCTCTTTAGATGAAAATTTGGAATTAGAGCTTGCTTTCAGGTTCAGTGTTTTCGTCCATTTTTATCATGGCAGGAATCAGGGTAGCATGCAAGTAGACAAAGTACTGGAGATGGAGCTGAGCATTCTACATCCAGATCAGCAGGCATCAGGAAGAGAGACAGATCCTGAGCCTGGCTTGAGTTTATGAAACCTCAAACCCCATGCCCAGGCATACACTTTGTTAACCTTGAGATTCACCAGAGCAAATTAATTTCACCATTTTAGGCCAAATTTAAAAGGCAATCTTTACTAAGTTTTAAATACTAACCAAGAGATAAGAGTTTCAACTCTTGATCCAAAGGCAGTCATGATGAGACTCAGTTATGCAGCCAACCATCAGGAGACTCTTTTCATGACTGGGCAGAACTTGAGCACAAGGGGTTGTGACAAATCTCCAACCCCAATAACCTCCCTCAAATGCCACCTACAAAGTGACACACTTTCTGCACCAAATCCACACCTCCTAATAGTGCCACTTTACATGGGTCAAGCTTATTCAAAACACAACAGACATCCACCTGGCCTCTGACAGTATAATGGTCCTTGTACATTCAGATGACTTCCAATAGCAGCTGAGACCATGAACATGCAAAAGAACATCCTGCTGTGACATGGCCTGGAGCAGCTGACCACATATACCAGCATGGCTTCCAAGGATAACAGAGACCATAGCAATCTTTTGAGGAGGTCCAATACAGAAAATGAAACGTTTTTCATAATGGATATCCTGTCATTGTTCAAAGCCCGGGTGATTGTGCAGCTGTGCAGCATGTTTGGGGGTTGGTATATAGTAATACACTACTTTGTTGACTCTATTCAGCAATGTCATTTTCCTCTCCCCACCACAGCCTTCTCTCACAACTGTTACCACCATCCCATCCCCAGTTCTGCCTCTCTCCACCATGCACTTATTGCCCTTTTCCTCCATCTTTTCTACCTCTCCATCCCATATTCATTTGTCATAGTGGCAGTGTGTTACATAGTATCTACCTATCTATCTATCTATCTATCTATCTATCTATCTATCTATCTATCCATCCATCCATCCATCCATCCATCCATCCATCCATCCATCCATCCATCCTGAACATCTTTACATGAAAATATGCATTGCAACAAGTTGTTGGTCTGGTTCAAGGTTTCTGAAACACCAAAATTATTGGATCATTGCTAAGATTCTTCTCAGATACTCTGCTGTTGCTCAGATCAGGGAGATCCTGTGGCTAGGCAGGAATTTGGGGGCCAGGTTCTTTGCTAGCTACAAGCTGCTGCACACCTCTCTGCCAACCTTAGGCTCACAGGGTTGGGGGGAATGCTCACTAGGCTCAACCTTTGTGCTTGTAGCCTGCACATAGCACCAGTGCCCTGTGCTCTCTCTGTCTCCCAGCAGGACAAAAAATTCTTGGTCCAGATGAAGCTGTTCCATGCTGAGGAGCAGCAGGAAGGTATAGGACCAGCCCTAGTCAGTAAGGACCATCAGTTTTGTAGGACTGGCTCCTCCCTCCATATATTTCCGCAGGTCATAAATGAAGTAAATTTTGGGATGTACCAACTCAAAGTAGTGGATCTAGACCTGGATGATAGCCAAGATTGTGAGTCCAGGGAATTTTGCACAGGAACCTTCTACCTCTATATGATACCACAGTCTTTTGTTGTTTTTTTAAAAACACCCTAGAAATACTCCATTGTGTAAAAGTACCACATTTTTATCTATTTGTCTTTTGAAGGATATTAAGGGTTTTTGCCATTTCTGGCTATTATGACTAGAGCAGTCATGACTATGGTTGGCCAAGTGTCCTTGTGGTAGAAAGAAGTATGCCTTGGGTATAGGCCCAACAGTGGTATTGGTGGATGTTGAGGTAAATTGATTTTTATCTTTCTGAGGAATCACCATAGTGATTTACATAGTGGTTGTAAACATTTGCATTCCTACAGCAATGGAGACCTGTTCTCCTCAGTGCACACATCCTTGCCAGCATGAACTGTTCCTTGTGCTACTGATCTTGGGCATTCTGACACATGTAAGATTGACCTAGCCAGCTCAGTCAGTCAACAGGGACTCAAGAGAGGGAGTGAAGATTCAAAAGAAAAGACAATTAGACAACATTTTAACATGACCCCAGCCAGTGCTGAGGCTGAAGTAGGTTTATTTCTTTATTCCCAGTCTGCTTTTTATACCAATCTAGGTACATTCAAAGGATAGGGTCAGATCTTAGATCAAAGACAAAGTAATCAAACAAGGTAATACACAAAGAGACCAAGCAAAGCAATAAACAAAGCCCCCTGGTCACTGTTTCTAGGGGCTTGTTAGAATAACTAAGATAAAAGGAATGCCACACATTCCTAGGCTGAGTTCACCTTGAGCTTTGTATTAGCCCAAATGTGAATATTCTTATCTGAGCCTACTTCCTTGAGTCCAGTGACAAGTGCTTGCCAAATTTCTATAAGCAGTCCCAAAAGCTCTCCCTTTCCCCACTTTTTTATTTCATAAACAAGATGGCAGGCATCTGTTTTTGGATGTTCTGACAAAAATGCCTTCCTTAATCGTCTTGAAATACACATTTTCAAGCAATGCAATGCTGTCTTAGGTCGGTAAGGCTCTGTGCAGAAACGTACTGGTAATTGAGTGCCATCCTGTTAAATTAGTAACTCTGTCTCAGGATCCATTTTTAGTTTCCAACCATGTACTTTGGCCACAAACATGTTGATGTTGTTAAAGGCAAGTTTTATCACTCTGGGTAGGAATACAAGAATTTCTTGTCTTCTCTTTCCTCTCTGGATTTTGAAGAGTATGATTGTTGTATGTTGTCTTAGTTGGGGTTTTATTGCTGTGAATAGGCTTCATGACCAAAGCAACTCTTTTAAAGGCAAACATTTAGTTGGGGTTGGCATGCCATTTTGGAGGTTTGGTCCATTTTCATCATGGTGGAAAGCATGTCATCATGCAGGCAGGCTTGGTGCTGGAAGAGCCAACAGCTCTACATCTTGGTCAAATGGTGACTCTAACCTAGAGCCATGTGCCCCAAGCTGCCCACTACTGTTGCTTGCTGAGACTGGAACATGCTCCCTTTGGTGTATTACATCTTTCACTGCCTAGTCTTGGCTTGCTTAGAACTTGTTCTGCAAATGAACCTTGAGCTTAGAGATATGCATGCATCTGTTTCCTGAATGCTGGGATTAAATGCCTGTACTACAAGGTGGAGACATAATCTTCTCTTTACATTTTTGCAAGATCTTTATAAATCATGGATTGTAGTTCATTACAGATATAGTCAAGTTGACAACTGAAAACAGCAACACTGCTGTCAGACAGGAACTTTTCCTTGGACCTAATAATTTGGGCACTGTTGGTTTCTGGGTATAGGGAGGTGACACTTAGGAATGGTGATAAATTAGAAGTCTAAAGGGCTTTACAAGAGGTAAGAGATTACATCAGAATCTGCTTATTTTGTCTCCTTGGAATTGGGGGAGATATTGAAGATTTGTCACCCCAGAAAGTTTGCTATAGATCTGGGGATTATACTGGTAGGTGTAGATCTACAGGAAGTGAAGGAGAGGGGAAGATCTACAGGCAGCTTCCATGCATCCCTGTCAGGATTGGTCAGTGAGTTATCAGTGAGTGCATGCTGCAGTAGGGGCTAGAATACAGCAAGGAGTTAGGGGAGGGAGCTTAAAAAGGAATTGTCTGTGGGACTCACAGGAGATGTAGGCAGGCAGAAAGGAAGGCTACAACTAGTGTTATGATATAGCTCTTTAGATGAGACTGGGGAATGAAGTTGAGGATGGAGGAGGGAGTGATGAGTTCTTCAGTTTCCATAACTGTTTCCATGTCCTGTTCTTTGACTGTGTTCTTAGTGAATGCCTGCTGGTGTTGGATGATGAATGATGGGATGAGTTGGGGAAGGAAGATTGGAGGAAAAGTTCTTTGTGATCCACTGAGGTTGGTGCTTAACAGGAAAGAAAAGGCACAGCAAATTTCCTGCTGTGGAACTGGGAATGAGAATGGGGAAATTGTAAGTGGGGGAGCAACAAGAGAGGTATGGATCTGCCTTTAGCCTTCTGTCACCATGGAAAGAGTGGCACTCTTTTTAGTGGGGGTGCAAGCCTGGCTTGAAAACTGGGAGAGGGCAAAGGGATGGGTAGGGAGTTTAGAAGGGGAAGATCTGTGGCATCCACAGGAAATGGGAAGAATGGGCAGTGAAGACTCCCACTGGTGGTATGCTACAGAGGTGGAATTGAGATTGTGGGATTGGGTCTGCAGGAACTGAGGTAAGAGAAGATCTCTAAGCAGTCAACCTGGTGTGCTGGCAGGCATGGCCTCGACCCATGGTTCTCAACCTGTGGGTCCCTATCCTCTTTGGTGATCTAATGACCCTTTTGTAGGAGTTGAATTTAGGATATCCTGTATATCAGCCATTTATAGTATATTTCACAGCAGTAGCAACATTAGAGTTATGAAGTAGCCACAAAGTAATTTAATGGCTCATTTACCCCAAGATGGAGAACTATATTAAGGGGACACAACATGAGGAAGTTTGAGAACCACGGGCCTGGGGAGTATGAATCCATAATGAATCAATCCCTACTATTATTTTCAAAACACATAAAAGATTTTTACATCCCTTGGCCCACAAACTCTTCTCTCCCAGGAGGAGTAGAATCACTTCACTTTGGCCTACTCTTCTAAGTCGTCATACAAGGATGATTGTGGAGTTCTAATATGCCAATATTAAATGCCAAGATAAAAGAGAAAGGGTTTCTACTACTGGTAGGACAGTGAGGGGTCTGCACAAACACCCACAGCTGAGCTTGGCTGATTGGACTACACGTGACTTCTCTGAACATAAATATCTCTGGAATCTACAGACTGATTTCAAAAGTTTTATTCATATTACATTTTATTAGGTTAAGTTTTTGTCTACAGAGCTGTTTGTGGGCATGGAGACCAGAGAAGGGCCTCAGATTTTCTGGCTCACCAGTTGCAGGTGGTTAAAAACTGCTGTGTGTGCTGGGAAGTGAACCAGAGTTCTCTGAGAGAGCAGTAATTGCTTTTGCAGCTGAGTTCCCATGAAATGAGTCTTTGAAAGAAAGTCTTCATTGTCTTTTCCTTTTCTGATGAGTAAACATTCATATTTGATTTCTACTTTCCTCTGGCCCCAGTCATCTCTTCTGCTCAGTCCAATGCAGACAGGTTTCTCAGAAGAAACAGGTTTGGGCTGTGCTTAGGGCCAGCACCTAATATGAATCCCAGTTTCCAAGTCATCAGAAAAAGAAAACAAACAAGAACCCCAACAGGGTAGATGTCAAGTAGAGTTTCCAGGACTGCAGTGCTGCCCTTCCCCCACCCACCATTTTAACATACTACAGGTGTTTAAAATCCTGAGCTACCATGCTGCCTTTCCCCACATTTACTATAAATGGTCCTGTATTACCATTGTGTAACCAGAAGTCATTGGTAACAGCACTGGTTGTTGCTGTTGGAAGAGAGGTGTAGGTCACAGCTGTTCACCTTTTAAAACCGCTTTAAGCCTTTGAGTGAGGGCTCCAAGAAAACACTGCGTTCAGAAGCCAGGGAGAGGAATGCTTCAGCCACCAAGTGGGAATGTGACTCCACCATTGACTTCCACCACAAGGTCTCAGAGACCTCAGAAGAATGAAGTACAATGAAATCCAGGGCCTGAATCTTCAGCTGCTCAGTGCTATGGAGGTCATTCAGGATGAGAGTGTGTGCAGCATTCTCCACAGAGAGGTTCCTGCAGAGAGCATCTTCACACATGACCTTCAAGCACTCCAGGTCATACTTGACAGCACCTGCCAGCACACCAGTGGCCATGGAGTGGCTATGGAGGGGTGGCGCCTTCCCGGTGTAAATGAAGCCCATCATCTCCTTGAAGACTTGGGGATCCAGGTCATGGATCTCAATGCTGTTCATTAGGCTGTCCTTCATTTTATGTTCAAACATGGCTCTAAAAACTGGAGAGCGAGCTGCTAGGATGGCCTTGTGAGCCCTGAATTCATGACCAGCTACCAACAGACAGCAGTCTGTAAACATGGAATTTTCCCACAGCTCCCCTAAGTCATCTGCCAAAACATACCTTGGATCCTTGATTGCAGGTGTCATGTTCTGTCCAGGAATGCTAAAGAAGGCTCCTACTATGCTCACCTTGCAGCAGAGTGTGAGCTGGTCTTCAGGGAGAAGACAATGCCTATGGGAGAGGAGGAGATCTCGAAGGAGGAACTTTTTGAATCTCCGTGTTGGTATTGCAGAAAGCTTACGACATTGGGGCTATTCATACTTAGATATTTCTCTCCTTGGGAATTTGTGATCCAGAACTGGAATTTTGCCCAAAGTGAACTCTCTGGACAGCTGAGCAACACCAGGTAAACTGACAGGTGATCTTTGCTTTCTTCATCAACCCCATATGGGTATACTGTCAAACACCATGCCGCTTCCTCATTGGCCTGGAATGAGAACACTGGGCTTGCAATCTTTTTCCTAATTCCCCCCATGCAAAATGAAACGTTGCTAATGGTACACTCATAGCAGAATTTCTGAGCACTGATATGTGTGGAGCCCTAGCTCTCAGCTTCCAGGTCCCCTGATATTTCTGCTGGAGGCAGTTTGGAGATTAAAGATGAGCTGAAAAGAAGAACTAAAAGTTATTTACTCTTAGTCCTCTCTCTCTCTCTCTCTCTCTCTCTCTTTCTCTCTCTCCCTCCTCCTCCTCCTTCTCCTCCTCCTCCTCCTCCTCTTCCTCCTCCTCCTCTGTCTCTCTGTCTCCTCTGTGTGTGTGTCTGTCCATCTGTCTGTCTCCACCTTCCTCTGTGTTTGTGGGTGTGTGTGTTGGTATGTGTGATTATTGAATCTTAGGTCAATGGTAACTAGTTTTGGCTATTCTATGCAACTTTGGAAAAGTGTAGAAATTTTTATACATTCTCATCTCAAGTGTGTTGTATTAGTCATGGTCCTATAGAGACAGTACAAAATAAATTCCCTATATAATTAGAAAGAGGATATATGAAAAGAGCATACAGGCTGAGGTTCAGCTAACAGAACAGTGACTAAATCAGTACTTACTTTGTCCACGAGGGTTAAAGTCACAAGTGTTCTTCAGTATAGACTAGAATTCTGATGAAGTAGGGTCTAATGCCAGTGAAGAACTGGGCTTGCTACTAAGATGAGAGCAAGCAGCAAAGACAGAATGCTTCATTCTTTCATGTGTTTATATAGGTCTCCAGCAGAAGGTGTGGCCCAGTTAATGGCGTGTCTTCTAGTCTCAAGATCTGGATTAAAGGTGTGTGTTTTCCTGCCTCAAGACTCATATTAAAGGTGTAGTTTTTTTCTACCAGAAGACTCTGTATTTGAACTGGATCTTTCTACTTAAACTTAACCAAAAAAAATTTCAAAAGGCATGCTCTTCAGTTTTGTATGTTACTTAAGTTGACAGGAAGCCCAGACAAGAAGAAGAGACATCACCAGGGTACTTTTGATTAATGTGGTCAATCTTCTATAAATGAAAGGACCATGTCAATCTCTGTACAGCTATCATTTACCCTTGTGCTGGTCTTACACACCGATTCCTGCCATAAACATGATCAGGGAAGGGATGTTTTCCTTAACTGGTCAGAAGTCTGAGTGTTCACAAAAAGGAGGGCAAGTGGAAGAGCCACTACATTGTGGGTGGGAAGCAGAGCCCCAAACCTCTGAAGATGGCCTTCTTCGTTCCTGTGTGTTATTCCAATCAGACTCAGAGACCTTGTGATGAGTCCTCCCAATTAGGTTGGTGGTCTTGTTCCTCGCCCTTAGGAAATCCTCCTTAGAAATCCTTTTTCAGAGTCACTTAAGGGTGTGGTTCAGGAATATCCTAACTGCTTCTCAATTCAATCTCTTTAATTGGAAGGATTGAGCTCATCAATACCTCATCCTCCACTGCATCCTCCACTGGTGAGTTCTGTCCTTTTCAGACTTAGACTGCCATGCTTGATCTGCTGGTCCTGAAAAGGGAGAGATTATGCTGTTTTCCAAGGCCTGCAGCATATATTCAAGAGATATCATAGATTAGGGTTTGTTATTACTGCCCTTATGTAAAATGAAGTGTAAAAGTCTGCCTACATCTCTCATCTCTCCAGTTCTTCCTGTCTTTGTCCTACAGTCTAGAGGACACAAAAATAACTACAGTGATTCAATCAGCTCAGCCACTCCCAGCTCTGCTGTATGTCTGGCTCCAATGCTGCTTATTCCTCACAATAAATCAATCTATTGGTTTTGATTTTTGATTCCTGCCTTAGACTTATTGTAATTATTAGCATCAGTGACTCTTCATCAGGTTCTTTTAAGACCTTGGTGGGAGGAAACCCAGCCTAAGATCAGAGACCTGGAAAGACTGAAATCACATCTTTCACAGTTTTTGGACACTGAAGATTCATTACCAGACTTACCTCCAGATGTGACCTAGCAGTTGACATTCTAACGTGTTTATTGTAAAAGTAACTATTATTCATCTGTATTTATTGTCATCTCTGAGGCTTTCTACCTCCACATGCCAATGTAGGCCTAGGCCTGGAAGCTTCTTGTCTTTGTAAAATCTATTGTAGGCCTACAATGTTATTAGCATCTGAGACTTATATCTGAATAAGCTCACTCCTTCCTAGTCCTTTCTGTTCTCTGGTTGGGTGATTTAAAACTCATCCCCAGTGTAACTGATTCAATCTGGGTTCTTTCAATTTTTTCTGAACTGCTCTGCTTGGCCTCATACTAATTTTGACAATCTATTCTATTCTTCTGGCTCTTTCTGGTTCTCTGGATCATTCTGTCTTTCTATTCCTGTGTCCATTGTTCTCTTTTCTACCTGTCTCTGAAAAACTGTCCTGGAAAAACTGCCTCCTCTCTTCCCTTTCTCTTTGTACTGACTTCTTTTCTTTCATTACTTATTTTATTAATTTATATTCCAAATGTTGCCCCATCCCAGTTCCCCCCTCAGAGTTCTTCAGTCCTCCCTTATACCTTGTACTTCTGAGAAGGTGCCCCCTGGCACTCTTCCTCCCTGGGGCATTAAGTCTCTACAGGATTAGGCACACTCTTTTCCACTGAGGACAGACAAGGTATGCCTCTGCTACATATGTGCTTGCAGCCTCAGACCAGCCCACGTATGCTCTCTGGTTGGTGGGTTATTCTCTGGGAGTTCCCCAAGGTCCAGATTAGTTGACACTGTTGATCTTCCTATAGAGTGGCTGTCTTAGTCAGGGTTTCTATTCCTATACAAACATCATGACCAAGAAGCAAGTTGGGGAGGAAAGGGTTTATTAAACTTGCTCTTCCACATCACCGTTCATCATGAAAGGAAGTCAGGACTAGAAGTCAAACAGGTCAGGAAGCAGGAGCTGAGACAGAGGCTCTGTTCCCTATTGGCTTGCTTCTCCTGGCTTGCTCAGCCTACTTTCTTATAGAACCCAAGACTACCAGCCCAGGGATGGTACCACCCACAAGGGACCTTCCCCTTTTGATCACTAATTGAGAAAATGCCTTTCAGTTTTATCTCATGGAGGCATTTCCTCACCTGAAACTCCTTTCTCTGTGATAACTCCAGCTTGTGTCAAGTTACATAAAACCAGCCAGTACAGTTGCCATCCCCTTAGTTACTTCAATCCTTCCTCTAACTCTTCAATAGGGGTACCCTACTTCAGTCCAATGCTTAGCTGTATCTTGATCTGTCTCATTTAGCTGCTGGTAGAGCCTCTCAGAGGACAGATATGCTAGGCTCCTCTCTTCAAGTACAACATAGCACTGCCAACTACAGGTGACCTCCCTAGACCCAGAAACGTGGCATCAGCCAATGGCCAATCTGTCACCAAATGTCAGAATCTCCCCACTTCCCTAGTTTACACATCAGTGCAGCAATGGCCTCCTGGTTAAAGATGATGCCGGAATGACTCATCATGAGCCTATCTTCTTCAATGCCATCAGGATAACATTTAGGCTGCCCTGCTAGGTAAACCGAGATTGATCGATGGGCCTACATGACTGATTTGATGGATGCAGAAGTAACAAGGTTCCCCAATGACAACAGCCTCATTCAGGATGGACAGAGGTATTCTGGGGCAGTGGTTGTCTCAAACACCGAGATTTGTGGATGGGGCCACTCCTGACAGGAATGTCAGCCCAAAAAGCTGAAGTAACAGCTCTGACCAAGGTGTTAGAGCTAAGAAAACAAAACAGACACAGACAACTAGTGTGCCTTTGCTATTGCTCATATCCCTGGGGCTATTTATAGGGAGAGAGACCCACTGACTGCAGAAGGAAGGACTAAACACCAACCCAGAGGGCAACAAGGCAGCACAATGTGTGAACCTAAAAATTGGGCTCCTCATATCCTTGACTGTTCTAGACCCAGGAGATCTTACACTCTCTGATCACACAATAGATGTGATCTGGGGCAAGAACATGCCCAAGTCTCAGTGTCATAAGAGATGATGGAGGACAACTGAATACAAACTAATTGTACCAGAGAAAATGGGTATAAAAATACTGAGAAAGACCCATCGTTATTCACATATGCAATGCCGGTAAACACAGAATTTAGTCTGACAGTCCCACATCAGAATTAGAGATGCCAAGTAGAAAAGAGCAGAAATTGTTAAAAACTATAAGACCTGCCAATCGACTAATGTGGCTTCCAATTAGAAGAACCACAGAGCACCAAGTCAGGAGTCTATCAGGAAACAGATTTCACAGAGGTAAAACCAAGAAAATTCACATACACATATTTGCTGATACTTATAGATACTTTTTCTGGATGGACTGAGACTTTCCCAACTAAGCAGGGGACTAAGGAGACAGTAACATAGAAAGTGCCAAAAAAATTTTTCTTCTAAGGTATGGTTTTTCTAAGCTTATAGGGTTGTTTGTCAGGGAAATTTTAGTGATCTCTAAAAACACACACAGGAGCCAATCTGATGCAACTCACAGCAGGGTCTTTATTCTATTAGAGCTAGCTCAGGCCCCCTGCAATGCACCGCCATCACATAGGATGGTTTTGGTGGTGAGGGAGCCCCGAATGTCTATCCAGACAAGGCTTTATACTAAGCAGCAAGCAGGCAGTACATATGCAAGCATTTAATTGGAAAGCTGCTGTGGCCTATAACATAATTAGCTAGTGCTGGAAGTCATATCATAAAGTTAGTTTCTGCTCTCTTTTGGATTGGTGGTTGTTAGGAAGGAGGTGGGCTTGTAACCTGGTGGTGCAGGTTTGTTGGGGGAATAACCTGTAAACACTGGTCTTGTCAAGGGTGTAACCTGGAAATGCTGGTCTTGTTGAGGATTATCCTAGAGACTGGAACTAGGCTTCAGTTTTGTTTGGGGGGGGCAACTTGGAAACTAATGTTATGTACCAGCCTGTTAATTTATCTGAGTTCAAACTTAGATCAGGTTCTCTAAAATGGAGTCTGAATTTAAAAGATTTGGCATCTCATCCCCCTGTTTCTTTTGTGACTAACAGTCCCAATTATGGGACTTCCTGAAGCTTCATGAAAACAGTAACTCGGCGATGCATTTGTGGTGTCCCTGGGGCATGTGTAGGGGTCCATCAGTGGGAGACAGGAGGGGATGTTGAGGTTGAAATCTTTTCCTGCTGTCCAGGGTTTTCTTTTACTATAAACAGATGTGTGGTGAATCTACTCTGCAACTCAGTAGTACAGGGACCCTTTCAGTGAAGGTCTAGTGACCCTGGCAGTGTCTCTTGACTCAGCATAATCGTCAGGATAAAGTTGGTGGATCTCTGGAGGTGGACCTGTTTTATGGAAAGCAAGACATTTAAGCAAAACTCATTTGTATACCCATTGGACACCCTTGAGATCGTGTAATAATTAACAATCATCTGCTTCTGTAATAACTTCTGTCAGTAGGTGAACCAAACATAACTTTAAAAGGGATGAGTGCCATCTGGTTTGTGGAGTTCTGTACTATATAAAGAATGAAGTGGAGAAGAGTCACCAGTCACTATTAGTCTCTCAGTTACATTTAGTTAAGGTCTCTTTTTAGGGTTTATCTTTTCTACTTGTCCTGATCTCTGCAGTCTTTAAGGACAATGGAATTTCCATTCAATCCCCAGAATTTTAGGTAATCTCTAACTTACCTGGGACACAAGTGTAAGTTTATTGTCTGACCTTGTCAGCCTAGGAAAACCATACCATGGAAGAATTTCTTTTAGTAGTTTCTTTGTTATCATCTGTACAGTATCATATTTAGTCAGCAAAGTCTCAATCCATCCTGAAGAGGTATCTATGAACATCAGCAAATATCTGTCTCTAAATTTTCTTTGTTTTACCTCTGTGAAGTCCATATCCTGATAGATTCCTGGCTTGGT
The DNA here is from genome assembly GCA_028551405.1 of Uromys caudimaculatus. Lineage (NCBI taxonomy): Eukaryota > Metazoa > Chordata > Mammalia > Rodentia > Muridae > Uromys > Uromys caudimaculatus. Next base: position 773 of record JAPYYD010001793.1, on the reverse strand, counting down.
GCTCCGTTATCAAGTACCAGGGTTCTTCTCATTGGAAACTTCATTAGTCAATTGACAGGCCTTACAGTTTTTAACATATTTAGGTATATTCTAATTGGCATCTCTAATACTGATGTGGAACTGGGAAACTAAGTCCTGCATCTTCCAGCATCCCACATGTGAATAATAATGGGTCTTTTTCAGTCTTATGACATTGAGACATAGGCAGGGTTTTGACCCAGATCACTTCTGTGAGGTCAGAGTGTAGGATCTCCTGGTTCGAGGGCAATCAAGGACATGAGGGTCCCAATTTAAAGAGCCACCCACTGGACTTTCTTATTGCCCTCTGAGATGGAGTTTCTTCCTTGTGCCCTCAGAATGCCTCTCTATATAAATAGCTGCAGAAATGTGAGTTGTAGCAAAGGCACACCAGCCATCTGTGTCCCTTGTCTTTTGTCAGCTCTAATGCCTTGGTCAGAGCTGCCAGTTCAACTTTCCAGGCTTATGTTCCTGCCCGGAGTGTCTCTGCCCATATGATCTTGGTGTTTGAGACCACCACTGCCCCAGCATACCTCTGTCCATCTTGAAGGAGGCCGTTAACATTGGTGAATCACATGACCTCTGCATTCATCAAGAGGGATTTTGGTCCAATGGATATGGGCCAAAATGTCCAAGCAGTCATGCAGAGGCCTGCATGATCAAGGCCAGGGTCAGACAGCAGGGCAGCTGAAAAGTTATCCTGGGGACATTCAAGTAGAGAGGCTGGTACTGAGTCATTCTGGTATCATCTTTAA
>JAPYYD010001787.1:0-11005 GCA_028551405.1 Uromys caudimaculatus | reverse complement strand
AACCCAGATGTCCCTCATCAGAGGAATGGATACAGAAAATGTGGTACATTTACACAATGGAGTACTACTCAGCTGTAAAAAACAATGACTTAATGAAATTTGCAGGCAAATGGATGGAACTTGAAAATATCATCCTGAGTGAGGTAAACTCAGTCACAAAAGAGCGAACATGGTATGTACTCACTGATAAGCAGATATTAGCCCAAAAATTCAGGATGTCCAAGTTTCACTTAACAGTAACCGCTGGACTGAGAGTGAGGTACCAGATGGAGGGGTTGGAGAAAGGTCTGAGGGAGTGGAGGGAATTGGTAGCCCCATGGAGGGAGCAAGAGCGTCAATGGACCTGACCCTCCCCCTGGTCGGCCTGGAGTTCAGACCACTAACCAAAGAATACACATCTATTGACCCATGGTTTGGAGTACATATGTGGCAGAGGAATCACCTCGACGGCCATCAGGGAGTAAGGAGAGGACTTTGGGCCTGAGGGTGCTAGAGGCCCCAGTAAATGGGAATGTCAAGGTGGGAATATGGGAATGGGTGGGCGGATAGGTGGGAGGAGGAATTCTCTCACAGAGGCGGGGAGGTGGAGGGGATTGGGGGTTTCCAAAGAGGAGACCCAGAAAAGGGGAAACATTGGAAATGTAAATAAAGTATCAAAAAAAAAAAAGAAAAGGGAGACATAACAAAAAAAATAAAAGGTTTTTTCCAATCAAATAGAAGTGTAACTGTCAATGATTCTGATTCATTGAATATGGTTTCTTTAAATTAGCAGAAATTGATACAAAAAAGACTAAAACTATAATAAATAAATAAGTAAAAATGCAAAAAAAAATCTGAAAAGAGTATTAAGATATATACAAACCTTTCTAATTTAGCCATAATCAAGGAAATCCAACTTAAAATATTTCACAGAAATAAGATCGTCATGTCTATCAGTGTTTTAATCCTACTTTAACTGGCCAGCCCTCATGGCCTGGTCTCATGATTCCTTACCACATGGCATATTTCTTTCTCTCTACCTCTTGTTTCTCTTTTCATGGTCTCTGTCTGAGATACCAAGCCAAAAACTGAAGCTCCTCCCACCTCTCTTTTGCTCAGATATAGGATTGATGAAGGCATCTTTGTTAAACAAATAGTTTAAACTAAGGAAAAAGATTACATATCATTATTTGGTGTACATGAGATTCTCCTCATCCCTAGGGGCTACCAGACCTTGAGGGCCAGTATTTAGATTTACAATATGTAGCAAAAGATAAAACCTCAACAGATATCAAACTCCTACTGGCCAATGTCCAAAGGAATGATGAGTTCATCACCTGAACCATCCCTCAAACAGAAGGCAGCAACTGTGAAGAGACTACCAGCAGCCACAGAAGAATCAACCCAGATCATCATGGCCTGTGGACAATATAGCTTTATGCAACATCCCAGACAAGGGATAAGAAACTTCAAATGGATATATTAAATATGAGTATATGCTTCATTTTAACAATGTAGGAGATTTTATTTTGGCTTAAAGATTAAGAAATCAGATAAATGAAGGTTGCATTGGCTTAGTCTCAAAGAATGGGAATGAGAAATAATTGTACATGTAATATATCACTCATAAGCATGTGCTACATAAGTTTTTCCAATATCACAAACTGTTGAAGGATAATTGATCATATTGTGAACCCAGAGATTGTGTTGTTTACTGGAAAAATCTGTTTCTAGTTATGGTGTGTTTCAGCATTAGCATACAACTTTAATCAAAGAGCTTTCTGTTAATTGTAAAAGGATTAAATAAAGTCAACTACAAATCAAGAGGCAGAGCAAACATCCAGTTGACAGAGAAGGAACATAGAATAAAAACACAGAAAATAAATAGAAGTCAGGAGAATGGAAAGAGAGACAGAGAGGGAGTAGAAGGAACATTCAGTTTGAGGGATTTTTGAGACAGCATGGAGAAGAACTTCCTATTGGAACCTTGACCATAGAGGAAGGGCAGCTCTATGCTTTCTATGCCTCTATGAGCTGATAGGCTTTCATTCCAGCAACTGGCTACTGAGTATTTATTGGCAAAATCAAAATGTTTAAGATTTTGTTAAAACTATTTGGTATTCCAAAGCATGGCATGAATAAATGGAAAGGGAAATTATAGCAGTTGTGGGGAAACTAAGAAGCCATCAGTTTTGGTAACTGATTGGGAAGTGCTCAAGGAGAAGGTTAAGGATGGGAAATACTATAACAAAAATCACTAGGACCTTTTATAGTGATACTTTAGATGGCTTGAAAACAGAACCCGAAAATTTAAAAGTTAAGATACTAAAGTGGAATTAGTTCAATAACAGTTATTGTTACTATTGTTGTTGTTGTTTTCGTTGTTGTATTTCATATTTTATCCTCAATATTCATAGTAGCTTTCTGTACCATCTAAGAGAAAAAAACCTTTAGCAATAGAGGAAAAAGAAAATTATGGGATCTTGTGCCACAGTGCTGTATACCCAAATACCGCCAGGAGAGAGCTGGTCTCCCAGGAGTGAGGACAAGCCTGTGAACACAGGTAAGACCACCACTTCTGCTCAGAGGGACCTGCCCAGAACCCTCAGGACACAGGAATCAAGGAGCAGTCTAGAACACGATCCTTCTGGTTTCTCTTTGCACCCAGAGCTGATCCTGTGCCACAGCACTCCATACCCAAATACTGTCAGGAGAGAGCTGGTCACCCAGAAGTTCCTACACCCCTGTGAGAACATGTAGGACCACCATGCTTCTGCTTAAATTCCTGGCCCAAGAAGGAGCTGTCCAGAACCATCAGGACACAGGAAACAAGGACCAGCCCGGAACAGGATCTTAATGGTTTCCATCAGCAACCCAGAGCAGATCTTGTGCCAGAGCACTCCATAAACAAATTACTCCCAAAGAGCAATGGTCTCCCAAGAGTACTGACACACAAATTGCAGGAGGGATAAGCCACAGTCAAAGGCAGCAAGACCAAATAACACCAGAGATGACCAGATGATGAGAGGGAAGAGCAAGAAGATAGGCAACAGAAACCAAGGCAACTTGGCATCATCAGAACTCAGTTCTCCCATCACAGTAAGCTCTGGATACCCAAAGCACCAGAAAAGCCAGACTCTAATTTAAAATCATATCTCATGATGATGATAGAAGACTTTAAGAGGGATATAAGTAACTCTCTTAAAGAAATACAGGAGAACACAGGTAAACAGGTAGAAGCACTTAAAGAGGAAACACAAAATTTTGTTAAAGAATTACAGGAACACACAACCAAACAGGTGAAGGAATTGAACAAAACCATCCAGGATCTAAAAATGGAAATAGGAACAATAAAGAAATAACAAAGGGAGACAACCCTGGAGATAGAAAACCTAGGAAAGAGATCAGGAATCATATATGCAAGATTCGCCAACAGAGTATGAGAGATAGAAGAGAGACCCTAGGGCGAAAAAGATGCCAAAGAAAACATTAACACAACAGTCAAAGAAAATGCAAATGCAAAAAGCTTCTAAGCCAAAACATACAGGAAATTCAGGACATAATGAGAAGACCAAACCTAAGGATACTAGGTATACAAGAGAGTGAAGAATCCCAACGTAAAGGGCCAGTAAGTATCTTCAACAAAATTATAGGAGAAAACTTTCATAATCTAAGGAAAGAGATGCCCATAAACACCCAAGAAGCCTATAGAACTCCAAATAGATTGGACCAGAAAAGAAATTCCTCCCGTCACATAATAGTCAAAACATCAAATACACTAAACAAAGAAAGAATATTAAAAGCAGTAAGGGGAAAAGGTCAAGTAACACATAAAGTCGGACATATCAGAATTACACCAGACTTGTCAGCAGAGACTAAGATAGCTAGAAGATCCTAGGCAGATCTCATACAGGCCCTAAGAGAACACAGAAGCCAGCCAAGGCTACTATACCCAACAAAACTTTCAATTATCATAGATGAAGAAACCAAGATATTCCATGCAAATCCAAATTTACACAATATTTTTCCATAAATTCAGCCCTACAAAGAAGAAGTAGATGGAAAATTCCAACACAAGGAGGAAAACTATACCCTAGAAAAAGCAAGCTTCATTCAACAAACCCAAAAGAAGATAATCTCACAAACATAAAAACAACATCAAAAGTAACAGGAAGCAACTGTCAATATTTCTTAGTATCTCTTAACATTCATGGATTCAATTCCCTAATAAAAACAAATAGAATAACAGACTGGATACATAAACAGAACCCAGCATTTTGCTACATACATGAACCACACCTCAGTTTCAAAGAGAGTCACTACCTCAGACTAAAAGACTGGAAAACTTTTTTCCAAGCAAATGGTACCAAAAACCAACCTGGAGTAGCTATTCCAATTCAAATAAAATCAACTTTCAACAAAAAGTTATCAAAAATGATAAGGAATGACAATTTATACCCTTCAAAGGAAAAAAACTACCAAGAAGAACTCTCAATTATGAACATCTATGCTACAAATGCAAGAGCACCCACATTCAAAAAAGAAACTTTACTAAAATTCAAAGTACACATTGTACCTCACACAATAATAGTGGGATCCTTCAAGACCCCACTCTCAAAAATGGACTGATTGTGGAAGCACAAACTAAACAGAAAACATTGAAACTAAGAAAAGTTATGGACCAAATGGTTTTAACAGATATCTATAGAACATTTCATCCTAAAATGAAAGAATATACCTTCTTCTCATAACCTTATGGTACCTTCTCTAAAATTTTTCCATACAATCAGTCACAAAACAGGCCTCAACAGATACAAGAAGATTGAAATAACCCCATGCATCTTATCAGATTACTGCAGACTAAGTCTGGTCTTCAATAGCAACAAAAACAACAGAAAGCCAAATACTTATGAAACCTAAACAATATCCTACTCAATGATAACTTGCTCAAGGAAGAAATAAAGAAAAAATTTTAAGACTTTTTAGAATTTAAGGAAAATGAAGGCTCAATGAAAGCAGTGCTAAGAGGAAAAGTCATAGCTCTGAGTGCCTCAAAAAGAAACTAGAGAGAGCATACACTAGCAATTTAACAGCATACCAGAAAGCACTAGAACAAAAAGAAGTAAACACACCAAAGAGGAGTATAAGACAGGAAAAAGTCAAACTCAGGGCTGAAATCAACCAAGTAGAAGCAAAAAGAACTGTACAAAGAATCAACAAAACCAGGAGCTTTTTTTTTTTTTTTTAAATCAATAAAATAGATAAACCCTTAGACAGACTAACCAGAATGTACAGAGACTGTATCCGAGTTAACTAAATCAGAGATGAAAAGGGAGATATAACAACAGAAAATGAGGAAATTTAAAAAATCATCAGATCCTACTTCAAAAGTCTCTACTCAACACAACTGGAAAATCTGCATGAAAGGGACAACTTTCTAAACAGATAACAAATGCCAAAGTTAATTCAGAATCAGATAAGCCATTTAAACCATCCCATAACACCTAAAGAAATAGAAGGAATCAATAGAAGTCTACCAACCAAAAAAAGCACAGGACCGGATGGGTTTAGTGCAGAATTCTATCAGACTCTCTAAGAATACATAATAACAATATTGTTCAAACAACTGCACAAAATAGAAACAGAAGGAACATTACCCAATTCGTTCTATGAAGGCACAGTTACACTCATACCAAAACCACAAAACACCTCAACAAAGAAAGAGAACTTTAGACCAAACTCCCTTATGAATATTGACACAAAAATACTCATAAAATCCTTGCAAACAGAATCCAAGAACACATCAAAATGATCATTCACTAGGATGAAGTAGGATTCATACCAGGAATGGAGGGATAATTCAATATACAAAAATCCATAAATGAAATTCACTACATAAACAAACTCACCATAAAAACAAACAAAAAAATCTGCATGATTAGATGTTGATAAAGCATTTGACAAAATTCAGCATCCCTTCATGTTAAAATTCTTGAAAAGATCAGGAAATCAAGACCTATTCCTAAACATATTTATAGCAATATACTGCAAAACAGTAGCCAACATCAAACTAAATGGAGAGAAACTTGAAGCAATCCCACTAAAATCACAAACTAGACAAGGCTGCCCATTCTTGCACTATCTCTTTAATATAGTAGTTGATGTCCTAGCTGGAGCAATTAGACATCAAAAGGATGTCAAAGGGATACAAATTAGAAATGAAGAAGTCAAAATACCAGTATTGGCAGTTGATATGATAGTACTCTTATGTGACCCCAAAAATTCCACTAGAGAATTAATAAGCCTGACAAACACCTTCAGGAAAGTGGCTCAATATAAAATTAACTCAAACAAATCATTAGCTTTCCTCTACTCAAAGGATAAATTGGCTGAGAAAGAAGTTAGGGAAATGACACCCTTCAAAATAGTGACAAACAACATAAAATATCTCTGTGTGACTCTAACCAAACAACTGAAATATCAGAACAAGAACTTCAGGTATCTGAGGAAAGAAATCAAATAAGGTGGAAAGATCTCCAATGCTTGTGGATTGGTAGGATTAATATAGTAAGAATGGCCATCTTGCTGAAAGCAATCTATAGATTCAAAGCAATCCCCATCAAAATTCCAACTCAATTCCTCATGGTGTTAGAAAAAGCAATTTTCGAATTCATTTGGAATAACAAAAAACCCAGGAAAACAAAAATTATTCTCAACAATAAAAGAACTTCTAGGGGAACCACCATCTATGACATCAAACTGTACTACAGACCAATAGTGATAAAAACTGCATGGTATTGGTACAGTAACAGGCAGGTAGATCAATGGAATAGAATTGAATACCCAGAAATGAACCCACAGACCTATGGTCACTTGATCTTTAACAAAGAAACTAAAACCATTCAGTGGAGAAAGGATAGCATTTTTAGCAAATGGTGCTGGTTCACTTGGCAGGCAATGCGTAGAGTAATGCAAATTTACCCATTCTTATCTCCCTGAATAAAGCTCAAGTCCAAGTGGATCAATGACCTCCGCATAAAACCAGATACACTGAATCTAATATAAGAGAAATTGGGGAACAGTTATGAAGACATGGGCACAGGGGAAATGTTCCTGAACAGAACTCCAATGGCTTATGCTCTAAGATCAACAATAGATAAATGGAACCTCATAACATTTCAAAGCTTCTGCAAGGCAAAGGACACTGTCAGTAGAACAAAATGGCAATCAACAGATTGGGAAAAGATCTTTACCAATCCCACATCCGATAGAGGGCTAATATCCAATATATATAAAGAACACAAGAAGTTAGACTCCAGAGAAACAAATAACACTTTTAAAAAATGGGGAACAGAGCTAAACAGAGAATTCTCAACTGAGGAATCTCAAATAGCTGAGAACCATCTAACTAAATGTTCAACATCCCTAGTCATCTGGGAAATGCAAATCAAAACAACCCTGAGATTTCACCTCACATCAGTCAGAATGGCTAAGATCAAAAACTCAGCAAATGCTGGCAAGGATGTGGAGAACGAGGAACACTCCTCCATTGCTGGTGGAATTGCAAGCTGGAAATCAGTGTGGTGGTTCCTCAGATAATTGGACCCAGCTATACCACTCATGGGAATGCACCCAGAAGATGGTCCAACATGCAATAAGAACACATGCTCCACTATGTTCATAGAAGGCATATTTGTACTAGGCATAAGATGGAAACAATCCAGATGTCCCTCAACAGAGGAATGGATACAGATAATGTGGTACATTTACACAATGGAGTACTACTCAGCTATTAAAAACAATGACTTCATGAAATTTGCAGACAAATGGATGGAAATTGAAAGCATCATCCTGACTAAAGCAAATCATTCACATAACAACACACAGTATGCACTCACTGATTAGTGGATATTATCCCAAATGTTTGGAATACCTAAGATTCAATTCACAAATCATATGAAGCCCAAGAAGAAAGAAGACCAAAGTGTGGATGTTTCAGTGCTTCTTAGAAGGGGGTATAAAATACTCACAGGAGGAAATATGGAGACAAAATGTGTGGAGTAGTGACTGAAGGAATAGCCATCCAGGGACTGCCCCACCTGGAGATTCATCCCATATACATTCACCAAACCTGGAGGCTATTGTGAATGCCAGGAAGTACTTGTTGATAGGAGCCACATATGGCTGTCTCCTGAGAGGCTGTACCATAGCCTCCCAAATACTAGGTGAATGCTTGCATCCAGCCTGTGGACTGAGCGTGAGGTCATTGATAGAGGAATTAGAGAAGGGTTTCCAGCCCCATGGAGGGAGCAACAGTGTCAACCTGCCAGCCCTCCCCCACCCCCAAGCTCCTGGGGACTGGACAACCAACCAAAAATTACACATGGAGGGATCCATGGCTCAGGCCAAATATGTGTCAGAGGATGGTTTTGTTGGACATCAGTGGGAGGAGATGCCCTTGGGCAAGAGGGTGTTCGATGCCCCAGTGTAGTGGAATTCCAGGGAAGAAAAACTGGAGTGAGTGGGTGGGATTGGGAGCACACTCATAGAGGCAGGGGGCGGGGGTGGCCATAAGGGGTTTCTAAATGGGAGATCTGGTAAGGGGAAATCATTTCAAATGCAAATAAAGAAAAATCCAATAAAAAAAGAAAAATATGAAAATTCGACTGATATGTTAGAAACCTTTAAAAGACTTATAAATAGAAGAGAAATACTCAAACACAGAAGAGGAATTTAGAAAAGCCTTAGAAATACTTGTCTTTCTTAAAACTTAAAACAAAGAAAAATACTCAGACACACACATAGGAATAGATAAGAACCTACTGTACCACTGTATGATGAAACTGAAGAGGAATGGCCCAAGGTTGTTAGAAAACCAATCCCAGACTGCCCCACCTGGGGATCCATCCCATATACAGACACCAAACCCAGACACTATTGCTGGTGCTAAGAAGTGCTTGTTGATAGGAGCCCGATATAGCTGTCTCCTGGGAGGCTCTGCCAGAACTTGACAAATAGAGATAGAAATGCTCACAGCCAACCATTGAACTGAGCATGGGGACCCCAATGGATGAGTTAGGGAAAGGACTGAAGGAGCTCAAGGGGTTGTCAAGCCCATAGAAGAAGCAACAATATCAACCCAGAGCTCCCAGGGACTAAACTACCAACCATAGAGTACATTTAGAGAGACTCATGGCTCCAGTTACATATGTAGCAGAGGATGACCTTGTCGAGCAACAATGGAAGGAAAGGCCCTTGGTCCTGTGAAGGTTCAATGCCCCCAATGTAGGCGAATGCTTGGGCAGGGAGGCAGGAGTGGGGAGGGAGCACCCTCATAGAGGCAGGGGGAGGAGGAATAGGATAAGGTGAGACAAACATCACTGCACACCGGGACCCATCCAGAACCCTCAGGACAAAGGGGATAAGGAGCAGCCTGGGACAGGAGCCTTCTAGTTTCCATCTGTGGCCAGGGACCTCAGTCTGTGCCACAGGGCTCCATATCCAAATAATGCAGGAAAAGAGCTAGCCTCCCAGGAGAGTGGACAAGTCAGTGATCGGGAGGAAGGCCAGCACCTCTACTCAGATGGACTGTCCCAGAACCATCAGGCCACAGGGAATGAGGAGTGGCCTTCCGGTTTCCTTCTGAGGCCAGAGAGCTGATCCTGTGACACAGGGCTCCATACTCAAATAGTGCCAGTAGAGAGCTGGTCTCCCAGAAGTGCCAACAAACCTTTGAGCACAGGAAACCCACACATCTGTTCAAACTCCTCAAACAAGAGGGAATCTCAAAGTGCCATCAGGACACAGGAACGAAGGAACAACTGGAGACAGGATCTTTCTGGTTTCTGTCTGCACCTCAGAGCTGACCCTGTACCACAGCTCTCCAGATCCAAATTCCTCTGAGAAAGCTGGTCTCCAAGGAATACTGACACAAAGGCCTGCAGGAGGGAAAAGCCACAGTCAGAGAGAGCAAGATCAGCTAACACCAGAGATAACCAGATGTTGAAAGGCAAGGGCAAGAACATAAGGAACAGAAACCAAGGCAACATGGCATCATCAGAACCCAGTTCTGGCACCTTAGTGAGCCCTGGATACCGCAACACACCAGAAAAGCAAGACTCAGATTTAAAATCACTTTTCATGATGATGATAGAAGACTTTAAGAAGGAAATAAATAACTCCCTTAAAGATATACAAGAGAACGCAGGTAAACAGCTGGAAGCCCTTAAAGAGGAAATACAGGAAAACACAATCAAACAGAAGAAGGAAATGAACAAGATCATCCAGGATATAAAAATGGAAATAGAAACAGTAAAGAAATCACAAAGGGAGACAATCCTGGAGATAGAAACCTTAGGAAAGAGGTCAGGAGTCATAGATGCAAGAATTACCAATGGAATACAAGAGATAGAAGAGAGAATCTCAGGTGCAGAGGATATCATAGAAAACATTGACAAACAGTCAAAGAAAATGAAAAATGAAAACAGTTCCTAACCCAAAACATCCAGGAAATCCAGGACACAATGAGAAAACAAAACCAAAGGATAATAGGTTTAGCAGAGAGTGAAGACTCTCAACTTAAGAGGCCATTAGTTATCTTCAACAAAATTATAGAAGAAAACTTCCCTAACCTAAAGAAAGAGATGAACATAAAAATTCAAGAAGCCAACAGAACTCCAAATAGATTAGAGGAGAAGAGAAATCCCTACCATCACATGATAGCCAAAACACCAAATGCAAAAAACAAGAAAAGAATATTGAAAGCGGTAAGGGAAAAAGGTCAAGTAACAGAATGCAGATCTATCAGATTAACACCCTCTTCTCACCAGAGACTATGAAAGCTAGAAGATCCTGGGCAGATCTCATACAGACCCTAAGAAAACACAAATGCCAGCCCAGGCTGCTATACCCAGCAAAACTCTCAATTTCCATAGATGGTGAAACCAAGATATTCCATGAGAAAACCAAATTTACACAATATCTTTCCACAAACCCAGCCCTACAAAGGATAATAGAAGGAAAACAC
>JAPYYD010001783.1:0-30040 GCA_028551405.1 Uromys caudimaculatus | reverse complement strand
ACTCCCTCAGCTCCTTCAGTCCTTTCTCCAACTTCTCCATCTGGGACCTCACTCTCAGTCCAGCGGTTATTGTAAAATGAAACTTGGGTATTCCAAACGTTTCGGCTAATATCCACTTATCAGTGAGTATATACCATGTTCATTCTTTAGTGACTGAGTTACCTCGCTCCGGATGATATTTTCAAGTTCCATCCATTTGCCAGCAAATTTCATTAAGTCATTGTTTTTAATAGCCGAGTAGTACTCCATTGTGTAAATGTACCACATTTTCTGTATCCATTCCTCTGATGAGGGACATCTGGGTTGTTTCCAGCTCCTGGCTATTATAAATATGGCTGCTATGAACATAGTGGTGCATGTGTCTTTATTACATGTTGGAGCATCTTCTGAGTATATGCCCAGGAGTGGTATAGCTGGGTCCTCAGGTAGTATTATGTCCATTTTTCTGAGGGTCTGCCAAACTGATTTCCAGAGTGGTTATACCAGTTTGCAATTCCACCAACAGTGGAGGAGTGTTCCTCTTTCTCCACATCCTCGCCAGCATCTGCTGTCACCTGAGTTTTTGATCTTAGCCATTCTGACTGGTGTGAGGTGGAATCCCAGACTTGTTTTGATTTGCATTTCCCTGATGACTAAGGATGTTGAACATTTCTTTAGGTGCTTCTCAGCCCTATGAATTTCCTCAGTTGAAAATTCTCTGTTTAGCTCTGTTCCCTCAATTTTAGTTTTAAGAGAGTTAAAAGAGTTGCAAACCTCATCACTACAATGGAATTGTCTAGCATGCATCCTCACCTAAATTCAATAAGCAGGAACACAAAATAACATCTGAAGTACAGACATGGTTGAAATGCCAAAGAATTCAAAAGTTTCTTTGTAAAAGTGATCAAAACTTTAAGAATGAAAGAAACCAGCAGTTACATATAATAACAAAATGAAATCAGAACTCAGATAAGAAAGTCAGCAACATGGATGAGAAAGAAAGCAACAAGCACTCTATAAGAAATTCAGAGGTAACTTTGTATTTTGAAGAACAGATATTTGGAAGTGTAAAATTAATTAAATTCAATTAAATCAAAACACAATAGAAAATACCACTACTAAACTAGACTAAGCAGAATGAAGGATATGAAAAATGAAAGACCGTGTCAAGAAAATACTATACAGATGTCAATAATAATAATGACAACAAAAGCCTGGCCATCATTTTAAAAACTCTGAGGAATAGTAGAAACTCTAAATCTAAAATAAAAGTTTAGAAAAATAGATGAAGGATCTAAGAAATGAAAGATTAAGAAAACTATGCCACAAAATTATAGTCAGATATGGAGGTGTTTTGACTTTAATCCCTGCACTCAGGAGGCACAGGTAAGAGGATCTCTGTGAGTTTTAAGCTACCATCATCTAATTAGTGACTTCCAAGCCAGTATGAGCTCCAGGCGAGCCAAAGCTGCATAATGAGACTTATCTCAAAAATAAAATTTATTGGAGAAAATTTCCTAAATCCAAAATTGATATCCATGCACCAGAAGCATTTTGGTCACCAAACTGAAATGACAAGAAATAAATTTCTCCACAATACAATATAGTTCAAATATAAAAAGTACAAGACAAAACAGTAGTATGAAAAACTTTGGGAGAAAAATGCCATCAGACTTGCAAAGGTAGACCTGTCAGAAGAACATTGCAAAAGTATCACATTCTAACCAATTGCACCACTGGAACTAAAATAATAAGCAAGAAAGTTCATCTGAGTAATAGGAGACCTGCCACAGAAACCTGAAATTTGGGGATTCATTAAATAATATATTTTAAGCCCTGAGAAAGAAAATAACTATCAATGAGAATTACTAGGTTTATCAAAGTTATCTTTTATAAATTGGTGGAGAAATAAAGACCTTACAAGACAATTATGAACAAGAGCAGTGCATGACTACCAGCAGTATTGCAGAAAATGCTTAGAGCAATCCTACACAGGGGAGGAAGACAAATTTAATCATGAGAGTGAGAATAAATTTCACAAAAGGCATAGATAAACAAAAGATCTAGATAAGAACCACTCACATCCAGTTCAGCAAACATTCATACTCATCTCAGGATACACATACCCCCTCAATATAAATAGATAAGAACTAAAAGGCCAAATGGTATTCAAGCAAACCTACAAAGTTACTGGCAACAGCAAATCACTCTTAATAAGAACCTTAAATGTAAATGATCCTTCACTCTCCAATAAAAGTCACAAACTAGGAGAACTTATTAAAACAAATAAAACACAATTGTTTTCTATCTGTAGTATACATATCTGACTTACAAAAACATAACAAGGAAGTTGATATAACAAACACGCAAAATTTGAAATCAACAGATTAATTATATCTAACGAAACAGAGCGAAGTTAAAATTATAGAAGATAAAAACCAGAACTATGCATTAACGGAAGGCAATAAATAATTTATACACCGAATACTGGAATGTCCAGTTTCCTATAACAAACAATACTGGACGTAATAGTGGATGATGTAAATACCGCATTCGCATTAACAGATAAATCCTCTGGACAAAAACGAACCTCAGAATTAAACTGTACTACAGATCAATTCTTTCTCACAGTTATAGAATACAATGTTTTTCGTCAGCCCATGAAAGTTTCTATAATATATATTGCACATTACACAACTAAAACATAAGTAAACAAAACACAGATGGAAAAATTCCTGTACCCTATGAGATTATAATAGAATAAAAACAGATATAAATAGCAAGAGAAATTGCACTAAGTATACAAGTATATGAAAATTAAGCAATATATTATTAAATGATCAATGAATCACTGAAGAAGTCATAGAAGAGTTTTACAAATTCGTCGAATTATATAAAAATCAAAACACAACATGTCTGACACTACAATAAAGCAAAGGCCGTCATGATAGAAACACAGAGTTTGTTTGCTCATATTAAAACCGTAGAAGCAGATATGCGTATGCATGTCTATGATCCCAACTCCTGCAGCACGAAAGTAAGAGGACTGGGAGCTCAAGCACATCCTTAGCTATGTAGTGTGTTTGAGCAAGCCCTGAGATACATGAGAAATGTTATAAAAACAAATTAAAATGATGGTAATTTTTAGCAAATATCAAAAACTCAACTGCATAGCATAATGATACACCATAAGGTCCTCAGAAACAAAAAGCCAAACCCAGAAACAAAATATAGGTAGAAATTATAAGTACCAGAACAAAAATCAACAAAGGGAGACTAACAAACTATGGATCCAAGCAGAGTTAGTTATCTGAAAGAATAAACAAGATCTCCAAACTAGACAAAATATACAAAGTGAACATCTAAATGAATATAATTAGAAAAATGAAAGGCAGCACATTCCAATGAAATTCAGTGAAATATTAGGGAATACTTTTGCAAAGTCATGTTGTAAAAATCTGGAAGAAATGTATAAATTTCTAGATGTATATGACCTACCATAATTAAATCAAGAGACTATAAGCAACTTAAACATATCTACAGTAAATGAAACTGAATCATTTACAGAGTCTACTTACAAAGCAAAGCCAAGAGCTACAGAAATATGCTGCTGAATTCTACAAGACCTTCAAAAAGGAGCTAGCATCAACATTCCTTAGAACTATTTCATAAAATATAAAGTGAAAGAACAAATGAAACATAGCCTAGGAAGCCAAATTACCCTAAAGGCAGAGAAGGAAAGAAAACTGTAGACCAATTGGTGAGATTAACATAGACTCAACAGCAGACTTAATGAAATTTGCAGGCAAATGGATGGAACTTGAAAATATCATCCTGAGCAAGGTAACTCAGTCACAAAAGAACGAATAGGGTATGTACTCACTGATAAGCGGAATATTAGACCAAAAGTTCAGAATGCCCAAGTTTCACTTTACAGTAACCGCTGGACTGAGAGTGAGGTCCCAGATGGAGGAGTTGGAGAAAGGTCTGAAGGAGCTGAAGGAGTTTGCAACCCCATGGAGGGAGCAACAGTGTCAATGGGCCTGACCCCCCCCCCCCCGTCGTCCTGGAGTTTGGACCACCAACCAAAGAATACACATCTATGGACCCATGGTTCAGACCACATATGTGTCAGAGGATGGCCTCGTTGGCCATCAGGGAGAGAGGAGAGGCTCTTGGGCCTGAGGGTGTTAGAGGCCCCAGTAAAGGGGAATGTCAAGGTGGAAATATGGGAATGGGTGGACGGGTGGGTGAGAGGTGGAATTCCCTCATAGAGGCGGGGATGGGGAGGGGATAGGGGGTTTCCAAAGAGGAGACCTAGAAAAGGGGAAACATTGGAAATGTAAATAAAGTATCAAAAAAAAAACTTCTCAATAAATATTTGCATAATGAATTTAGGCACACATGCAAAAA
The DNA here is from genome assembly GCA_028551405.1 of Uromys caudimaculatus. Lineage (NCBI taxonomy): Eukaryota > Metazoa > Chordata > Mammalia > Rodentia > Muridae > Uromys > Uromys caudimaculatus. The sequence continues at coordinate 25,648 of JAPYYD010001783.1, read as the reverse complement.
GATTGTATACCATGATCATCTTGGTTTTACTTCAGGAATGTGAACAGTGCAACATAAAAGCATCAATACATGAAATCTACCACTTGTGTAGACTCAGAATCAAAATTACTTGATCAGTTTGATAGATTCAAAAAGAACTTTGACAAATTGCAACATACCTCAATAACAAAAGCCCCAAAGTAATAATAAGCTCACCCTTCTAAATAAGGACTATATAGAACAAATCAAAAGCCAACATATTAAATGAGCCAGAAGACAAAAATGACCAGCCTCTCCTATCTTCTTCAAAATTGTACCTCTAATCTTAAGCAATAATTCAAGAGGAAGAAGAAGAAGAGAGGAAATGAATTATCTGTACATCCAAATATGAGCCCAGCTTTCTAAGACCCTGAAGACTTATCCAGAAAACTCTTAGACCTGATACACACTTTGGCATACGTAAATCATTGTTTGTCTGTTCATTAATAAAATATGATGTAAAAGAAATCAGAACAAACACATTCACAATAGCTACCAAACATCTTGAACGTAAACTTAACCAAGGAGTAAAGAAACTTTGCAATGGAAACTTTAGGACATCAAAGAGAAGTTGAAGACACAGAAAGATGGGAAGCTTACACATGCTTAGAGGCAGGGAGAATGAAAATGAAGACTATCATACGCCCAAGTTCAAAGCAACCCATTCCAAAATTCTCACAATACTCTTCACAGAAATAGTAGGAAAATATCCAAAAATTTATATTGATGTGCTCTTAAAAAATGTTTTCCTGTGAATTTATTGAATTTTCTTTTAATTCCATCTTCATTATAGTAGCCTTGTGTTTTATATTAAATTATATACACATAACCTGTTGAATATATGAATATTTTACTAGTTAGAGTAAAATGTAGAATTCATACATCAATATGCTTTTCCTCTTACATGATTGTCGGATATTTATTCTAGCTTTGTTTTGATCTGTATTAAGCATAGCATCCAACAGAGTATTCAACACAAGAAGAGAGGCTGTATTGAAACTGTGGGCTTCACTCTTCCCCATTGTTCTTTTTCCTTGATGTTAATGACTTTCCTTTGTCATTTTCTTTCTGTTTAGAAGATTCCCCGAAGTTATTCATAGCAAGATTACAGGTAAAGGAATGGTCTCCTAATTTCCCTTGATCTGAGACTGTTTTGATTTCTACCTTGCTCCTAAAGAGTGTTTTTGCTGAATACTGAATTTGGCATTGACATTTCTTTTGTTTTCCCACATGAAAACACTGTGCCACATTTTCTATTCCTGTGGTTCCTGAGGAGAAAGTACTATTGAACTGATTCTCTCTGAGGACAGGTAAGGAATTTTCCTCTTTTCATTGCTTTTAACATTTATTCAGTTCAAGTCACTGTTCATCATATGGGTTTTATTTTTTTGAAATTTATTTTCATTCACAAATAAGTAGGACAAAATATAATATCTCTTGGTTTGATTTCATTTAATTTATACTGCTGGAATTCATATGGTTTTCTTAAAATTATTAATTGACAAATAAGTAGGATAAAATATAATATCTCTTGGTTTAATTTCATTTAATTTATACTGCTGCAGTTTTCTCCAGAAAAGTTCATGGTGTTTGTCATATTTTGAAGATTTAGTCCCTGTTTCTTTGATTATTTATTTTAGCATCATTTTCTTTCTTCTCCCCTCTTGAAAATCTAATGGCATATATGTAGGGGTTTTCTTTCTTTCTTTCTTTTTTTATGTTTTATCTTTCTCTTTTTTTATATATACTTTATTTACATTTCAAATGTTTTCCCCTTTCCAGGTCTCCCCTTTGGAAACCCCCTATCCCATCTCTCCCTCCCTCTATGAGGGTGCTCCCCCTCCCACCCACCCACTCCCATCTTCCCTCCCTAGCATTCCCCTACACTGAGGCATCTAACACCCTCAGGCCCAAGGGCCTCTCTTCTCACTGATGGCCAACAAGGTCCTCTGCCACATATGTGGTCCGAACCATGGGTCCCTCCATGTGTATTCTTTGGTTGGTGATCTAGTCTAATAATAGTCTCACAGACAGTTTGAGGTTTATTTCTTCTCTGTTTGTTTTTCTCCCTTCCTTTCTTCCTTCCTTCTTTTCCTTACTTATTTTTATTTCCTTTTTTCAGTCTTTAAGAATGTTTAACATCTGTTTCCAGATTTGATGACCTCTGTTGTTTTGCCTTCAAATGCTCTACTAGTTCTTTTTTCTTTCTCCTTTTGTGATTGAGGTTAGACAATGAAATTCTGAAAGGGTTTGCAACCCCATAGGAAGAACAACAATATCAACCAATGCGTCCCCCCAGAGCTCCCAGGGACTAAAACACCAACCAAAGAGCTCACATGGAGGGACCCATGGCTCCAGCTACAAATATAGCAGAAGATGGCCTTTTCTTGCATCAGGGAGGGGAGTCCCTTGGTCCTAAGAATGCTTGATGCCCCAGAGAAGAGGGACACTAGAGGAGTGAGAAGGGAGGGTATGGGTGAGTGGAGGAGCACCTTCTTAGAGGCAAAGGGGAGGGAGAATGGGATAGGGTTTTGCAAAAGGGAGACCAGGAAGGGAGACAACATTTGAAATGTAAATAAAATAACCAAAAAAGAAAAAAAGAAGAAAAAGAAAGAAAAGAAATTCTTATTCTAATGATTTTCCTAATCTTATTTTTATTAATTGTTTAATTTTGCACATTCTAGACATTACCCACTCTCCTGATCACCCTCCCACAGTTCTTCATCCCTATTGCCTCTGAGAGGATGCTCCCCACAGACACTCATCCCCCTTCCCTGGGGCCTTCAGTCTCTACAAGATTAGGTGCATCCTCTCCAACTGAGACCAAACAAGACAGTCCTCTGCTACATATGAGCCAGAGGCCTAGGACCCACCCAGGTATCCTCTTTGGTTGGTGGCTTAGTCTCTAGGAGCTCCCAGGGATCCAGGTTAGTTGACACTGTTGGTCTTCCTATTGGGGTTGCTATCTCCTTCAGCTCCTTCAGTCCTTCCCCTAACTCTTCCATAGGGTTCCCTGACCTCAGTCTAATGGTTGGCTGTAGGTGTCTGCATCTGTCTCAGTCAGCTGCTGGCAGAGCCTCTCAGAGGACACCATGCTAGGCTCCTGTCTGTAAGCACAACATAGCATCAGTAATAGTGTCAGGCTTTGGTGCCTGCCCATGAGACAAATCCCAAGTTGGGCTGGTCGGTACACAGTCTTTCCCTTAGTCTCTGCTCCATTTTTGTCCCTGCATTTCTTAAAGACAGGAACAATTCTGGCTCAGAAATTTTGAAAGTGGGTTGGTAACTCTGTCTCTCTACTTGGGGCCCTGTCTATCTACTAGAAGTGAACTCTTTTGAGTTTATCATTTTAAGACACTTTGGCTCTAACAGTTCAATATTTTTTTAACTATTGGTGATCTTTTTTATTTAAACTGAAATTTTAATTAAAGATTATCGATCGAGAGCTAGAGTGCATGTTTATATGATGTTATGTATGCTCTTGTTTAAACCTTTAGCTGAGTTTCTATAACATTGCATTGACAAAAGAAAAATCAGGAGAAATTTACATTTTTCCTGACAGATTGGATTATGGGAATTAATTAGTCTCTGCACCCTCTCCATTGGTATGCAAATAGGGAATGTGACTCCTCACTACTCCTGGGCATAGGTAAAAGCTCTCCAGGACTCCACAAATGAGATTCTGAAGTATCATCATGGTCTTTTGTTTTTTATTATTCTGGGATAATATGACAAGCATGTGGAATTGTGATTTTAGAAGGTGGCGAAAGTTTCTTCTCTACTAGGATACTTGTGATGTCTTCAAATCAGGAAAAAGTGGGGGATTTTTCACTGTTTCCATTAGATCAATAGAAGTAACTATCTAATCATCCCCCAGGATCATTAAAAGCTTCAACCATCTTCCTAAAGCTTCTCAGAGAGTTTAGTTGCAGAGACTAACCTCATTTCCTGATCAAAGTTCCTAACCTCTCAGTGGTAATGGGTTAGGACCCAGTGTGCTCTGCCTGGTGATGATAACAGTTTAGGATTTCCTTTAGAACCCTGTTGGCATGGATTGCAATGAAGCAATAGCTCTTCTGTGATGTTTATCAAATAAGAGTCTTCTCTCTTTATAGTATTATCTAAAATCTTTTCGTTAAAGAGACAAGGCACCAATTTCCAAGTACCAGCTCCTAGTCTGTCACCTGTGAGTAAGACCTGAAGAGCAAAGAACTTATTAGCATCCTGAGTCCCAGGTTGAAGTCCATTGCCATTCTACCTTATTGTCTTCCACCAGAGTCCTTACCTAGGTTTATACAAGATGCCTAATGTGCCTAGCTGTACCTCAGAGAGCACAGATAAAGCTTACATGTCCCAGCTTCCTGAAAGTAGAAGTCCTCTGTATTTCCTTTTGGGTCTTCTTAAAGTACATATTGAAAAAAGTATGTTTACAAAACTTAGGTTTCAGTTCTCTTGTGTTTCTGCTGTAATTCTTTCATTCCAGAGAGTAACCCTCATGATGGAGAAAGCAAAGAAAAATATAGTTTTCCTTTGCATTGCCATTGTCTTATTGAGCACTTATGGTTTTATCAGCAGGCTTATTGACTGTTTTTGTTTCGTTTTGACTATTGCTGTTTTTGTACTGAAATAAGTTCTCTCTAGCTTGGGCTGGTTTGGAACTCACTATTCTCCTGCCTCAGCCTCCCAGTGTTAGGGCCTTTTCCACAATAAGCGGCATCAAACTGACGGCCTCATATATGTTAGTCAAAAGCCCAACCAGCCATCATCCAGGGAAGCAGGTAGGCTAAGCGAAGATCTTCATCTCTTCCTCATCTCCTTCAAATCCAACCCTGCAGTCACGACTCAGATCTGCAGCAGACTACCTGCCATGGCCTCTCCTCCTCCACCACCCCATTTCAAGCAGATCATGAAGATCTCCTCCAACTTTTCTTTCCCCTATGTTGCAATTTATAAAAAAAAAAAAAAAAAAGAAAGAAAGAAAAAGAAGCCAGGGATGTGTTGGTGGAGGCGTGGTATGGTGTGAGGAGGAAGGAGGCCCGTGCTGAAGCATCCCTTCCTCCGAAGTACCAGCCACACGATGGTATAGTATAGAATAGAATTTATTCAGTGCATGAAGAGGGGAGTTGGAGAGAGAGAGAGAGAAAGAGAGAGAGAGAGAGAGAGAGAGAGAGAGAGAGAGAGAGAGAGAGGGACCAACCATGAGCATGTGGAGAGAGAGTACAGGAAGAGAAGGGCCAGAGGGGGAAGAGGAGAAGAGAGCAAGGGAAGAAAGAAAAGAAGAGAGTGAGAAGGGGGCAAGCAGCCACTTGCATAGTGAGTCAGGTATACCTGACTTTTGCCAGGTAACTGTGGGTCGGAGCCTAGAAGAAATGCCAATACCCATACTCATCTGTTTATTCCAGCCCCCAACTCAAGCAGGCATTCCCTGGGAACCCATTGGTCAAGCTTGCCAGAAAATACAGTAGGGTAACTGTAAATCATTACTCTTGCAGTTCTCCTCCAAACCCAGTACTTCAGTCTCATCCCCAGCTCTGTAGCAAATCACTTGCTATGGTTTCCCTTACTCTTTGTCCCCATCTCCAGCAGATGACCACCCACATCTTCCCCTCTAAGCTTCCTCCACACACATTTCTTTGTCTAAGCCTCTAACTCCAGCAGGCATTCCTTAGAAACATGCTGGCCAAGACTTCCAGAGAAGCAAGTAGGCCCTAAGCAGGTAGGGGAGATTCAGAGCTTCATTCTCCCTGCTCTTCTCCAAATCCAATCCCCCAGTCTCATTCCCAGCTCTGTAGCAAACTGCTATTATGGCCTCTCCTTACTCTTTGTTCCTATTCCCAGGGGACTAAACAAATTTTCCTTCTTATGAACCACCTCAGCATCCTCCTTCTAACTTGTCCCTAAGGAAAACCTAGAAACACATGGTACCCAGAACCTGCAGGGCTTCACATGGGAGGATCCCGGAAGCATTTCCTTTTTTGAGAAATTATATATTTTTGAACCCATGTTTTATAGTTCTTTTCCACAAGGCTGTTCTTAAGGTCCCACTGTTTACCATTTTGCTAAGACATGAGCCAGACCAGAGGCAGGAACCATGTCACTCTGTCCCCATCAAAGAAACAATAACATTAAAATAACACCCTGTATCTATAGGATGCACACCTGTAGGATATAGGTTCATCATGGATTAAATCTGGATTTCAATAAGATAGAAACAAGAGAAAGTATACAAACTGAGCAGCTGTCTGCTGAATGAAAGGTGATTCAATACAGAAATTAAAGGCAGTTAAATGAAAATGAACTTGCATTTTCATACAGAAACTTATCAGACTCAATGGAAGTGGTTCTAAGAGGAAGTTTATAGCGCTATGTATCTACATAAAAAGGGGGAGATCTCATGTATCTTATACTAGGTACTAATAGAACACGTGGAAGCTGGAGTACAAAATGAAAGTATACCCAAAAGGAGTAGACTCAAGAAATAATCAAGTAACCAAGCTCAGGCTGAAATCAATAACATACAAGCAAACAAACAACAAACAAAATAAAAAGAATCAATGAAACAAAGGGGTTTGTTTGTTTGTTTGTTTTGAGGAAATCAATGAGATTGACAAACACTTAACCAAATTAAATAAAGGTAGAAAAATCCAAGTTAGCAAAATTAGAGATGAAAAGGGGAAAGGACCTAACAACAGATAACAAGGAAATCCAGAGAATTGTAAAGACATACTTGACTCCACCAAATTGAAAGAAAAAAAAAAAGAATAATTTCCTCAGTAGAAACTACCTATGGAGAAAATATCTATTTTCAATTACAGAAAAGTAATAAAGAACCTGATGGACCCAGCTGCAATCCCTTTTTACACCATTTTTTGCAGTCCTGTGATATAGATATATATGTGTGTGTGTCTCTGTGTGTGTATGTACATGTATAAACAATATACATATGTATATATAAATGTATACATATATATGTATATTAATACATCAGATTGTCCCTTTATAAATATATGCAAAAATTGTGTGTCAATCAAAAACTAAAGAAAATAAAACCTGGTTGATGTTCAGTCACAGATGTGTTTTGTTTGCAAGCAGGAATGCCTGAATTCTATCTCCAGGGGACACATATAGAAAAGCCAGACATGTACCTAATTATAATCTCAGTAATGGGGAGGCCAAGGCAAGTAGATACCTGGGGCTCACTGGCCATTGAGATACACTTTCTTGCCTAGTTTCAGGCCAATGAGAGGATTTATCTTAAAAGACCAGTCAAATCCTATCTGAGGAATGACATCAAAGGCTGACCTCTGTTTTCCACAAGCATGAACACACCCATACACATACATACACTTACATATCCCCACATGTGCTTCTCAGCATATACATATATGTGTGTGTGTGTGTGTATACATACACACATAACTGTTTGTATATATATATATATATATATATATACAAAATATGTATATGTATGTATATATATATACAAAAATAAATAGTAAATAAATATAAAATTAAAAGCAAAATGATAGCCTTATAAAGAAGAATTCAAGAAGTACAGTTTCTTAAGCCATAAGTTGTGCCTCTGTATCTAGTCACACAGATGAAGGTGGAGGCCATGAAAAATTTGGTAACAGTAGAGATTTCTGAATTAATAATTCACAGTGCCCAAAAATGAAATAATAAAATCAAATATATAATGAATCTGAGATATTTCTGCAGAGTTCACCTATTCTGCACCTGAACAGACAACATATACACTGTCCTCCTGATAGCTGAGATTATTGTGTATTCTGAATTTCAGTATATTTGCTATGCATACACAGCTTTCTGCTCTTGTAGAAACAAGATGATTTAATTACAGAAAACAAAACAAAGATTTCATATTTCCCTATTGTAATTCCTCAGCATGTAAGTGTCAAATTAGTATATCTTTGGATTGTATTATGTTTTAGAATGTTTGGTTTTCAAAATTGCCATTTGAGTTTCTGACTAGTGTTTCATTTTAAAAATGTTAAGTAAACTTGGCTTAGGTTCAGGGAACAATTTCCCACAATCTCCAGAATATCCCTAAGCATATTTCTGCCATTTTATACTATGCGAAATGACATCCTCAGCACTGACCACCATAAAATCAAAACATTAACCAGCTTCCAAAAATCGTGGAAGATGTTCTATAACTTACATCATTAAATATTTAGCCAAGATTTGATTATTTATATAAAGTGGTATCATTACAATGAAATTTTTATTTCATCCTTAAAATAATAAAGTTATATGTATACTAAAAATTGTTTTAAAATTAATTTCTTCATGATTATTGTTAGTTAACCTTTGACTGTATGCTTAGTTTTTATACCCATATATGCAAGGTTACATAAAATTTACTTGGATGAAAAGAGAACACAAATGGAAAAGTTTTAGTCCTTAAGTTTTGTAGGCAACGAAGGGCAAATGAAAGGGGGAATGGGTGGTAAACCAAGACTGACGGGAGGTAGCAAGATGGCGCCCATTCAGCGACCACCGCAGGCCTGGCTTTCATCATTGGTCTAAGGCATGCCTTAGACTTCTGTCTGCTCAGTTAAGAGATGGGTAAACCTTGAGTGATTTGGCCGACCTGCTTTCCTTGCAGTGACCAGAGGTGAGCCACTGAAAGCAATAAAGTTTCCTAACTGAGGATCTCCAAAGTACAAGGCTCAAAGAAAGAAATCAGAGGAAAAGGAAGTTTTAGAGAAACAGTCATAGACTGGAAATCAAAGGTCAAGACTCCCAGTTGACTCTGGTATGTTTCCGTCCCTTGTGTAGATAAAGCCTTGTCTTTATTGGGGAAATTATTCTCTCTCTGAAAAGATAAATCCCTGAGAGACTGGGGAAAAAGAAAAAGGCCTTAAAAATTAATGTGGCTTTTTTGTTGTTGTTGTTTTTTCGAGACAGGGTTTCTCTGTGTAGCTCTGGCTGTCCTGGAACTCACTCCGTAGACCAGGCTGGCCTCGAACTCGGAAATCCGCCTGCCTCTGCCTCCTGAGTGCTGGGATTAAAGGCGTGCGACACCACCGCCCAGCAATGTGGCTTTCTTAACTCAACCAAGTGAACCTTAAGTTTCTATACCTTACAACATTACACATTGTGCCTGTTGTGTCTTAGCTACCTAAATTTCATCCAGAGTGCATGCTAATTATTTTACGTATATGTACATAACATTTGTAAGCAAAGCTTTGCACTGTTGAAGATGCAAGTATAAATATTACATATATACAGTTGGCTTTGATTTTCTCCGATAGTTATTCATATGAAAAGAAATGACAATGTTTTGTAAATTAAATTCCTGGTTTTCTACCTCAATATGCATCCCCACATTTGCTGATGATGGAGAGTTAACTAGAATTCACCCCCAGAAGGAAAAGCAAACAATGAATATTTTTCTAGCCAGGTAATGCGGAGCCTCTTTGCAGACAATGAGACTTGACAAGTGGGAGGCATGGAAGGGATTTGTTTTAAGGTAATCCAAACCCCAAGTGTCAGCCTCAAAGAAAAGTAACGTGGGTGACAGAAATACAAATGAATGGTGACTTAATCAGGACATTATTGGAAAGGGCACTGAAAATTTTAACTAGACCATTTACATTTTTCCTCCTTCTTTCCAGAATCAATATAAAATCTGTAGTGAAAAATGTGAACCTTATAAGAATCTAGATAATCCTTTTGTAAATTAGTCATAATTTTCCTACTTTGAGCAGAAATGCCCCCCCCCCCCCCCGCGCGCTAAAACGTATTATGTGTTTCCAGGGACAACTTCTACTTTCTTAGTTTCTTATTTGCCCAGGAAAGCCCCCATTCCTTTGCTCCCCCGTCCTTTCTTCTTTCCTCTCTCCCTCTCTCCCTTCCTTCCCTAATATATTCTATGTGGGCTGTGTGAGTAGCATTTATAGCTAGGCATGTATCTCTGAGAAAAGGGACTCCACGTTAAGTTGAATTTGGAGGATACGGAATCATCCAATGCCACGTGTAACAACCTAAACTGCATCCCCCTGCCCACTGGCGTGAGGACCGCTGGACACCTCAGCTTCAAAGTCAAACCGCATTTACAGAAACAATATGAAGACAAAGCTCATTGACATTATTTCTCCTTTTCTGCTACAAAAAAAAAAAAAAAAAAAAAAATACTCAGCAAAATATGAGAGTGACAGCTCAAGAGTTCCTAGCTCAATGTTCTTAACTCACAGAAGCAAAGGCTACCTAGGCGTTCCTCCTCAGACTCCACAGCTGGTGTCCTATCCCCAATCATCTGACCCAGAGTTTGCATAGCTTAACGGGCAAGCTAGGCAGCTTATCCTCGGTATTCTTCCTCAGGCTTCCTTTTTATTATATACCATGTATCTTAGCAACAAATACATTGTAATGTGAACAAATAGGCTGAGAAACTGAAAGTAAATATTAGCCACAAAGTGTAGGACAAGTATTCACGTCATCTGACCTGATATTCTATAAAAATTCCTTAAAAGTTCATGTGATGTACTAAATGATGATTAGGCTAGAAAGCCAGGGACAAGTAGGATAAAGAACATGTAAGAAATTACCATAGCAGATAAAATAACTAAAATTCGACTATAAAATATTCCATGAAAAAAGTAAAATTGCTTCCCTCTATTACAGCATATACAAAAACTGTTAGACATTATGCTTTTCATTTTTATGAGAAATAGTAAAATCCTCAACAGAAAAATCTCAGATCTTACATATTTAAAAATCTAAGACAGGGGGGAAAAACTTTTATCCATATCAAGAAATGCAAAATCAGCTATGAAACTTATATTCGATTATATATCATCATATATGCCAAAATCTAAAAGGAAAGATCAGTATGCAAATGGCAAATGTCTAACCTTGAACCAGGGCAGATGACAAACGTAGTGCTTATGTGTCTACCATGCAAAGTTCTTAAAACCTACAATAAAAGTCTGAGCAAACCAGGAAAAATATGAAAACTAGGAAAATACAACTCACAGTATACAAATTCTAAGGACTCGACCAGAGGAGTAAGTGAGATATTCCTATAATCTCAGAGCTCAGGAAACAGAAACAAACTTGGCCTGCATAGTCAGCTTGGACACAGAAAAAGTATCTGTCTCTAAGAGCAGGGACACAACTCCTAGTTGCCTAAACTAAAGAAGTTAGTTCCTGCTTTATAAAAGGCTGCATTTATATTACCTAAGAGAAAAGTCTGCATAGACATTTCCTAAACCCATGAAAGTTCAAATGACCAAAGATGGATGACAGATAAAATATGCAGACTGACTTCTGTAGTGAAGGCCCGGAGAAGATTTATCACCCAAGTAGATAAAATGAAACAAATTACAATTGCAAGAAATTGCTGAAAATTATGCATGCCCTCTCATAAGAATAAAACACATAGAGGTCTCAGATAAAGGATGAGCGGGTCCTTTTCCATAGGATCTCACCTGATACTAAAAACAGGCATTGTTGATAGAATAGGAGCCAGAAGGATCACACTAAGCTAAGCAGTAAGATACTACAGTACCTTCCCCGAGCACAAGAGCAGAATAATACCAGAAGACTGACTTTCACAGTGAGTTCTCTGAACTGTTATCTAACCACATGCAACTAAGCAGCTTAAAGTGAGTGTACTCAAGAGTTGTGTAGCCTTTCTTCCACAATCCATTTTAGAGCCTTGTGATCAGCCATAAAATAAACTCTGCCATTTAAATATAACCAACAATCCATTTTGTCCTACCTACCTTCCTAGATATTGACCTGCATTCAGACTTTATGTATTCATCTACCGTGGCACTTTTCTGACTGCCTTTGTTTCATTCATCATACTCTTCGGGGTCCACACACATGACAGGGTGCTTCAGTTCTTCATTTCTATTTATGATTGAGTAACCTCACATTAGTTCATGTACCATTAGTGGAAATCTTTCCATTTGTAATTTATGATGTACAATATTGCTATGAACACTCGCATCTCACACACATTTCTGTTGTGTGTTCTCTTTAGGGGGAAAATCTGCACTCTCAGGTAGAATTGCAAGGTTGACTGGTAACCCTGTCTATCTTTTTGGGAAATTACCAAACAGTTTTCCAAAGTAGCTGCAACATGTCTGTTCTTGGCATCCAGGAACGAGGTTTCTAATTTATCAATAATTTTGCCATCAATCAATTTTCTATCTTTTGAATCTAAGAGATGAGAAATAGTCTCTCCCTGTGCCTTAAATATGCATTTCCCTAATTACTCCTGATGCTGATATCTCTCTCTCTTTATGTGCTCATTGCTCTTTTCTATATCTTCTTGGGAAACTATCTGAATCTATCTATATCTATATCATCTATATCTATTTATATATACACACATATAGATAGATATAGTTTTAATTTTATGTGTATGAGTGTTTTGCCTACAAATAGGTATGTGTACTATGGTCATGCCTAAGGCATTCCAATGTTAGAAGAAAATGTTAGATCTCCCTACAACTAGAGTTACAGACAGCTGTGAGCCACCATGTGGTGCTGGGCATCAAATTCAGGCCCTGTGGAAGAGTAGAAAGTACTCTTAACCACTGAACCTCTTTAAAGCTCCCTTTGATCAATTTAAAATGATTTATTTATTTATAATGTTGGACTCTCATACTATTTTATATATTTTATATCCATGTGACTTGCCAGTTATATGGCTTAAAAACTTTTCTCTGCTCTGTGAGTCATTACTTCATTTTCCTGGTGGTAACCTTTGATTGACAGAGCTTTAACATTTTGATGCTTTCATGGATATAATTGCTTTCATTTTAACAAGTATCATTGTGAGTTCTAGATGCACAATTACTTTTTGTATCTTTCTAAATTTTGTTGGTTCTCATAAGCCTTCCGTCAGTTTTTGAAAAGCATTTTTGTTACTTCTTTGAAGATTTTGTACATGTTCTGATCATACCCAGCCCCAGCTAGTTCCAAATCCATTTCTCTTCCCCTTCCCACCCAATTTCATGTTCTGTTTTTTAAAAAGTTAAAACTCATCAAGACTAATTTGTGCTGGTCAAATATTCTTGGATATGTGTCCTTCAATGGCGCGTACTTGACTTTCCATAGGCTATACACTTTTAAATAAAACTATCTCTCCTCCAGCAGCTATTGTAAGACCTGACCCCCTTATGAGGAAAGCTAGACCCCTAGCACACTTGGAGCCAGAAAAAGAAATAGGCCTGAAATTGCCTGCTTGATCAAACCCTACCCAAGGACATTCTTTCTCCTAAGAAACGGGTGACCTTGGCCTGGCCCCAGGGCCAGAGGCACAATGTTTCAGGAACTAGAAATGTTTGTGCAACTGACTCAAGACTAACTTAGAACATTCTGTACTTCCCCATAACGCAAATTCCTTCCATTCCCCACCCCTTTGTGGTTTTTTCCTTTAAATACCCCTGACTTCAGCTGCTCGGGGTCGGACTCCTCTTGCCCCTGCATGGGTTATAAGCACGACCCCAGTGCACTGGCCCCCAATAAACCTCATGTGATTGCAGCAAGGACGGTCTTTCGTGAGTTCTTGGGGGGTCGCGCCATCCCGAGACTTGAGCGAGGGTCTCCCCAGCTCGGAGGTCTTTCACTATCAGTTATCAATAGTTGCTCAGTAAGGTGTGGGACTCCACTCTCCATGTTGGGATAAGGTGTGCCTTAGGCTTTCAAAGGTCTTGCGAATAGTATCACAAACAGTTCACCTCATATCGACAGCTGCTCTGCTGTGTCCAGAATACGTTGGTCCCTTGTAGCTATCTACCACCTCTGGATATTACATTCCTTCTGTCCCTCTTCCTCAAAGATCCCCACACCTTGGAAGGATGTGATCTATTACGTATGTTCAATATAAGACTGTGCACTCAACAGACTCTTATATTATGTACCTTGGTCAATTGTGGGTTTTGTGATAGTCATTATCTATTGCAAAAAGAAGCTTCAGATAAAAGTTGACAGATGCATTAATTTATGACTATAATGACAAATTGTTATGGGTTGGTTTAATTCTATGTCCCTTTGGAATAGTAATAGAAGAGTCTCCAACTGGGTCTATGACAGGTCAAACCATGAGCTCTTAGCCTTATAGTAGTGCCAGGGATGGGTTTCCTCTGAAGGAATGGTAAGTCAGAAAGGAATTGGTTACTTCAATACTGTTTGACTCACTATTGCATCAATGGGCGTGTCTTGCCAGGAAAGTCATTAGTGAAGTTACCAAGGCTCCACAGCTAGATGATAATGGTGATGACTTTTCTCCTCAGAGAGCATGTATAGAATGTTCTAGCACCAACATTATGAAAGTTACATTGTAGAGTTGAAGCTTCCAGGCTGAAGCCAGATTAGTTTTTCCATGTTCTGTAACGCTAGTTTGTATCATCTTTAGTAACAATGTCTTTCCATCAAGTCCTAGAGGGTAACCAAGACCATTGTCCCAAGAGCATTGTCAGTGGTACATGATGTTTGGGGATTTATGAAAACTCATCCATCGTCTAATGACTCCAAATGAAATAACCAATTTGGAACTGGGGTTTTCATTTGTGGTGTCCTGGAGGGACATTGCTGCCCCTGTTATATTTCCATTTAATATATATTTTGAAGTTTCTATAATAGCAGGCTTCTATATAATGCTTTCAAGATCTCTTTAGTGTTATTTATACCTCCCAGTATTTCTCTGTCTACTCGACCCTTATTTTTAACACCCAAATTTAAACTTTCCTGTTCCACAATTCTGTGACTAAAGATGGCTATAGTTCTCCATTTCCAATCTGAGCACCACTTCCTGATTTTTAATGCCCAGTTGTTCTACTAAGAACCTTGAGTCATCAAATGATAAGATGGAATGTACCTGCCTTTTCTTAGTCTAAGAGGAAAGGATCTACTCTTTCAGCATTTAGAATGTGAATAGATGTGGTATTTTCTTTCTAATTTCTTTTTTTTAAAATTGGATATTTTCTTTATTTACATTTCAAATGTTATCCCCTATCCTGGTTTCCCCCCTCCCAGAATCCTCCTATCCCATCCCCTCTCCCCTGCTTCTATGAGCGAGTTCCCCCACTCACCCACCCATTCCTGCCTCCCCGTCCTCAATTCCCTTACACTGGGGCATCTATCAAGCATTCATAAAACCAAAGACCTCTCCTCCCATTGATACCTGACAAGGCCATCTTCTGCTATATATATGCACCTGGAGCCATGCCTACTTCTTGGTTGGTGGCTTAGTCCCTGGGAGCTCTAGGGGGTCTGGTTGGTTGGTATTTTTGTTTTTCCTATGGGGTTGCAAACCCCTTCAGTTCCTTCAGTCCTTTCTCTAACTCCTCCATTGGGGACCCCACGCCCAGACCAATGGTTGGCTGCGAGCATCTGCCTCTGTATTTTTAGGGCTCTGGCAGGTCCTCTCAGGAGACAGCTATCCCACTAAAATCAGGGACTAGACAAGGCTGCCCACTTTCTCCCACTTTCAGTATCTATTCAAGTTCTAGCTAGAGCAATTAGACAAAAAAGAAGGCTAAAGGGACACAAATTGGAAAGGAAGAAGTCAAAATATCACTATTTGCAGATGATATGATCGTATACTTAAGTGACCCCAAAAATTCCATCAGAGAACTCCTAAAGCTGATAAATAACTTCAGCAAAGTGGCTGAATATAAAATTAACTCAAACAAATCAATAGCCTTCCCCTACTCAAAGGATAAACAGACTGAAAAAGAAATTAGGGAAACAACACCCTCCACAATAGTCACAAACAATATTACATACCTTGGTGTGACTCTAACCAATCAAATGAAAGATCTGTATGACAAGATCTTCAAGTCCCTGAAGAAAAAAATCGAAGATCTCAGACGATGGAAAGATCTTCTATGCTCATGGATTGGCAGGATTAATATAGTAAAAATGGCCGTCTTGCCGAAAGCAATCTACAAATTCGATGTGGTATTTTCAAAGGCACCTCTCCTCAGGTTAAAGAAATCTACTTCTAACCCTACTACCTCCGATGTTTTCTAGTGGGAAAATCCTGAGGATTATCTAATGCATTTTCTGCACTTACTGTGATTATAGTGCCAGATTGGTGTATTTTTTTCTTACTTTATTGTTAAGTTATATGTGATGGTTAACCTGATTGGAATTGGAATCTGGCTATATTTATAAGCTACTCCCAGAAAAGTCTGATTGAAATAGGAAGGTCCACCCTGAATGTGGGTAGCACAACTAGGTTCCAGACTACATCAAGAGAAAAAAATGAGTAAAGTACCAGTCTCTGCCCCCTGCCTCTCTTTCTTGACTCAGAGCACAGTGTGACCACCTTATCCACCTGCTTTCTTGACTTACCTCACCAGAATAGACTGTGTTGTCTCAAACCATGAGCTAAGAGAAACCCTTCCCTCAATCATTTTAAATCAGGCATTTTTTCAAAGCTAAGATAAAAGTAATTAATATAAGGATACTAATCCATCACCTTTCACATGTAAGGACAACCTTATAGTTGATAGAATTGTACTTGGCTGTGGTGTATAGTCTCTCATTTGCTGCAACACTTCATCCCAGCATGTTGTTGATTTTTTTTGCATTCTATTTATAAAAGGCGTTTTCTTCTGTGTAGTTTTTTAAATTTGGGTGATTTTTTTTTACCTTATGTAGATATCAGAAAATAAGATAAAATAAAATATGGTCATAGTGTCTGTGTGTGTTACAAAAGATGATAACTGACCTACTGAACTGATTCAACCAGTTGACTGTCACAGAAGACAGAAATAACTAAATGCATAATTAAATAAACAGATTTACCACTGGCAGATATGGCAGATAAATCTTTAATAAAATAGACATTTAAGTTGTTTTACTTATTTTGCAAAGCTTTGAAAGATTTTTGGTTTTCTAAAATAAAGTAATAGCAGTGTATCAGTATAGTTTCTTAGCTAATGACATTTATTAAACTTTGAATCTCTGATAACAATAAACAAAAAAAGTGAAGAGGAAAATCAGCACTATTGTGTCTTAGTTCCGTATACTCCATGAAAAAAAGATAGAGTGTTTGCAAATCTTAAGGATTCTTCTGTGGTAGGGGAGTGGGGAATAGATACCAAGATTAACACACTAAATTTGTAGGGGAAGACTGGAAGTACTTCCTCACCTGGGCTTCCTCTAAAGAACAGAGTGTAATAGGAGAGGAGTACAAATGAGAAGTGAGGTGCTATGCCAAAGACCTTAAAGGGATATACCCACTTTGTGTACAATGCTTTTTGCAAATATTTTTCTCAACACACTAGTCCACTCCCCTTCTTGAAAGTGATTTCTCTTTCTGTATTTAATATAAAATACTTAAAACCTGAGTCAATTTCTAACCAAGTATCCCTGGTGCAAACTTTGTCCTGGGACATACTGCCTACAATGAGCTGCTTTCTGAACTCAGAACCTCAGATCCAAGCATCCATGCATCCATCTCTCTCTCTCTCTCTCTCTCTCTCTCTCTCTCTCTCTCTCTCTCTCTCTCATATGATGCTAAGGGCTCTATAAATGGGCTCCCAATGCTGCACTTTCTTACTGTTTCTTTACCCCCATGTTTTACTTAACAGACATAACTCTCCATCTTCCTTTCTCTTGGCAGCTGCAATGTTTTCAACTTGCTTGCCCTACTGCTCTTTTCACTTAACACTTTCATAAAATGGTCCTGGAGCTAGCTGTCTTCCACGTTTGTTTTAAAATTCTTTTATTAATGAACCTAACAACCCAAAGAAAACTTCAGTTTCCTTGGTAACACATCAAACCACCCTCAGGCTCAGTAATTTGCCAAGAGTTAGAGAACACAGAAAACCCATTACTATTGTGGTTAGTTTATTGCAGTATAAATCTAGAAATCAAAATTGGCCAAAGAAGAAACACAACAGAGTTGAGTTCAGAACTGGAAAGCACGATATTTCCCACGTCCTTTCTCAGTTAAGGTAGGTGGACCACCATCTCTCCCATGTGAGAACACACAGCACATTGCAGTCTTGGAAATCTCATTCCAGGTTGGTCTCCAGACTTTCGGTTATCAATATGACTAATCACCCATATAAAGGATCTTTATCTCCGGCCCTCCAGAGTTCAAACTAATACTTGCCTGCCTCAGGGCTCTATCATATACCAGATTGTCACAACACCGGGCAGGCATACTGATTATCAAGCAAGACATTCCAGTGTGCCTGCCTGGAGACTTTGAGCCATGTCAGGTAGCCCAGTGTTGTGATTTTATAGGATTCATTGTAAAGGCTAAATATATTTTGGGGGGCAAGATCAGTATTTTACTGCACTCTGAAATAAAGAAAAGTATAAGTCCCATGAAGGCACCTAAACCATTTTTTAAAAGGTATCAGTAAGGGGGGAAATGGAATAAGAAAATGAGTGGTTAAGATCACTGGCTGCTCTTCCAAAGGTCATGACTTCAATTCCCAGCAACCACATGATGGGTCACAACCATCTGTAGTGGGATGTGATGCCCTCTTCTGGTGTGTCTGAAGAGAGTGATAGTGTACTCACATAAATAAAAGAAATCAAGTAAATCTAAAAATAAAAGTAAAATTAAACTAAAATTAAAGAAATAAAATATTAAAAATAAATAAATAAAAAAATAAAATGCAGACAATCCAAAATTAAGACCAAAGAGACTTAAAATAAATGAAAGAACATAAAAACAACTGAAGAATGTCTCGCAAGAGCAACTCAGTAAATAGACACATACCACTTAACAATTTGTGTGTGTGTGTGTGTGTGTGTATGTGTGTGTGTGTGTGTGTGTGTGTGTGTGTGCGCACACTATCAAAAAAGAGCTAGACAGTCTTTCTAAATTTCAGACAAACTAGATTTTAGGACAAGCATGCGATCTTGGATGAGTGGTATAATATACCAAAAACCACATAGTAATATTCTTTAAATTGTAATAATTATAGATCACTTGGTTAATAGGAAAAAACCTAATGAGTATTGTATTAGTTAGCTTTAATTATCAACTTAACAGAACCTTGAGTTATCTTGGAAGAAAGTATTGATTGAGGAATTGCCTATGTGAGATTGAACTGTAGACATGTAATTTGGATTTTCTTACTTACTAATTAATGAAGGAAGTCCCAGCCTACTGTGGGCAGTACAATCCCTAGATAGCTAGTCATGAGTAGTATGAGAAAGTTAGCTAAACATGAGCATGTGGATGAGCCTGTGAGCCAGCCAGTGAGAATCATTCCTTCATGGTTTCTGCTTCAAGTTCCTGCTTTGAGTTTCTTCCTTCATCACTCCCCTCAGTAATGTACTGTGACCTAGAAGCATAAAACATACACATTTTTTTCCACTACTAGGTGGCTTTTTAAGTCACAGTGCTTTACCACAGCAACAGAAAGGTAACTTGAGCAAATACATAATAGTCCTAAGAGTGCATTTGTAACTAACTATAAAGTATTTCAAAATATATGAGGCAGGGCTAGTGCGATGCTCAGCAAGTAAAGTCTTTCCACCAAGCCTGATGACCTGAGTTTGATCCCCAGGGCACACATAATGGAAGCAGAGAACTGAATTGTCCCTCAAGCTGTCCTCTCACAGAACACACACACACACACACACACACACACACACACACCTCATGCCATGTGTGCCTTTGCTTATACACACACACATACACACACACACACACACACACACACATATACACACACCCCATGCCATGTGTGCCTTTGCTTATACACACACATACACACACAGACACACCCCATGCCATGTGTGCCTTTGCTTATACACACACATACACACACAGACACACCCCATGCCATGTGTGCCTTTGCTTATACACACACACACACACACACACACACACACACACACACACACACACCTAATTCTGAAAGCTCAGTAAATAAATAAAATGTAATTTTTAAAAATTCAAGAAGCAAAAATAGATAAAGCTAAAATATGTAATAGAAAATATGCAGGTACAGATGGAATTTTTTGTGTTTCTCTGTTGAGTCAATAGAATGAACTGACATTCAGTCAGTAAATCAAAGATCTGAGCACTATGCTCAGTCAATATGACTTAATATACTTGAAGCAAAAAAATCAAATGTCTACAAAAATTAATATTTAGCTTTTCACTAATATACATTGTACAAAATAATGTGGCATTTACACACAAATTTGTCCTTAGACTAGAGACTCTACTCATGTCTAATCACCTCAAAGAGGGCAAAATGGTTCTTAATTGAGCCAAGGAAAGCACCAAAGCTAGTAGACCGTAAACCAAGGCACAATAGGAAAGCAAGTCATCAAAAGCTAGTCTCACTCTCTGCTCATATCAGATCAATTGAGGGATAAACAGTGGCACATTTCCAAATTAGACATATTATTAATTAGACATAGTGAATACAAATTGAATGGTATTTTTTGAGTATTTGTGAAACCTTGACAAAATTGGCCTTATATTTAAAAAATCAAGCATTGTCCACTGTGTACAGTTATGCCTATGTTTTAGGGTTCCAGCTCAGTGCTGCTTTATGCATCCTAACTCGCATGGCCTGATACCTGCTCAGCAGCTCCCTTGCTAATAGACATTTCAACTTCACCCATCAATATCTGAATCCAGACCATCTCTACCAGGGCACTCTCTCCTTAGACTGATCCAGGTAAGTTTTCAGTTCCACAAACCAAGGTTCTTCAAGTCATTCTGGACCATTATGCTTCTCTTGGCTCCATTTCTAAACTAAATTTTTAAAGTTGGTTTTACTTTTCAGTTGTTACATTGCCAGAACCCAACCACTGTCCCCTCCCCACACCTTAGAGAGAACACTCATCCTGTGCCTTCTGGGTCCTTGCAGCAGTGCCAAGGGCCTTCTCACGTTTTCCCTTCCCAGATATAGTCTATTCCCAACTGTTCCATCATCATTTAATATACATTTGATAATTTCACTTCCCTTCTTGACTGCTGCTGGTTCCTCATGTCTCTCAAGGCATGAGGCAGTTTCAAGGTATAAATCTTTACCACCCTGCTAGCCTGAGTGTTCTCACTTCAACTCTTCCACTACTCCCCAGGGGTACAGTAGTGAGCCTCATACACAGTCCCTATCCCCCCTCCAATGTCACCTACCCATGAGTCAGATCCTGAGCAAACCAATGACTCCCCAAACCCACAAGGTCTTTCCCCGTTTTTGCAGTCCCTCTGATTTCCTTATTCCTAATAGAGAAGATTACCTTCTGAAACACCGTACAATTTATAATTTAACCATAATTGTGAATTGCTTTTAATCTACTCCATCAGAAAACAAGTTTCCAATTCTCCTGCTTAGTTTATTACTGTATCCTAAAGAGCAAGCAAGTCTGATATAATATAAATAATGAGTAAAATTGACTAACAAGATAAATGTATTTATTCTTTTATTTAAAAAGTATGTGAATATTAGAACAATTCATCCAATATTACATTCTGTACTACATGAGAACTATCTGGCATATCAATTTAGTACAGTTTGTATATGGAAGGATAGGTCAATGGAAAGGCACTTTACTAGCATGTACAAGGCTCAGGATTGAATTCTTAGAATTGCAAAATGATAGTTATGTTTCTTCAACTAATAATACCAGCATGCTTTGACCTTACCCTAGGGATGACACTCACTTGTATATGTCATGGTCCATTCAACTGTGCAAAAATTTGACCTTGAATATCATTATCATCCTCATCCTCATCATCCTCATCCTCATCATCATCATCATCATCATCACATTATTTAGTTCATTTATTTGAGACAAGACCTTCCCATGCTAATAAGGTTTGTCTGAAACTCCTGGTGAAGCCCAGCTCAAACTTAACCTTGAGATCCTCTTGCCTCTACATCCCAGGTGCTCGGACGGCAGGTGTGCATCAACTATGTTGTTCTCTACAACTAAGCTAAAATACCACAATGTAAACTTACTCCAATTACAAGTTTCCCTAAGCCTGACTTTAGTCCAGGTAAAATTTTTAAAACTTTTTTTCTCTCTCTCCTTAAACTTTTTTTAGCTGACACATTAAATTGATTCAAGTCACATGACTTGCCAGACTATGAATCTGCCATCTATCTTGCTACATCCCGATTCAATGTGTCAGCTGAATTCATTTTCAAAAGCCCTGCAGCTCTGCAAAAATACAGCATTTTTAAAGCCACATAAAAATAATAACAGGTTGCAGGTAGGATGGTAACTTTCTAGGCACCGCATGCGGCAGAACCCACTATCCACCACTGTAACCTACATTGCTCTACAGTGGGGTTCAGAGCACCGCACCTACACCCTGCATAACCCATGAATTCTATTGCTACAAAAAACAAAACAGTCTTCATTATAAAAGGACTTCAGATAGTCAGCTGTCCTAGAGATAGACCTCAGACCTGACACTGAAAGGAACCTCTGTTCAGTGAGAGATAGGATGGTGGGCAAACCCCTTCATTTCTACTTCAGGACACAGCATTCCAGGTAGACACTGAAAATACGATGAGTGGACCTAGATGGTGAATTCTTCTATGGAAATAGAAATACACTATTGCATCTGAATATTGCATCTGAATAGTCACCTACTCACCCCGGATGGAGGCACAAAAGGTCAACAATCTCTGCAATGACAAAAATAATTTGTTTTGCTTTGTTTTCTTGGTTTGTTTTGGGTTTTGGTTTGTTTATTTTTTTTTAAAAAAAACAAAACTTTTTAAATGGTGTGTTAACTGACTTTGCATTAGCTTGCTGTCTCAGTGGTCTGTTGTTGTGAAGAGACACTCCAACCACAGCAAATCTTACACAAGAACGCACCTAACTGGGGCTTCCTTACAGTTTCAGATGTTTAGTTCATTATCACCATGGTGGAGGCGTGGCAACCTACAGGCAGACATGGTTCTGGAGAAGGAGCTGAAAGTTCTACACTCAAATCCTCAGGTAGCAAGAAGAGAGCCACTGGCCTAGATTAGACCATCTGAAACCTCAAAGTCCACCCTCAGTGGCACAGTTCCTCCAACAAGGCCACAGTTGCGCCAGCAAGGCCACGCCTCCTAATCCTGCTCGAGGAGTGCCACTCCCTAGTGACTGTGCATTAAAAACGTATCAACCTAGAGGGCCACTCCTATTCAATCCACCACACTGGCTAGGTCATGGTGCCTAGAAAGTTGTTCCACCCAGCACTAATCTACCCTTTGCAGTGAAAGTATATTCCAGATGAGATTAACATTCAAATCTGTAGATTCAGAGTAAACAGGTCCTCATTATAGCCTTGAATCAATCAGACTGACAGTCTTAAAAAAGAGGAAATTCTACAATCTTTCCTTGGGCTCAGCCTACTACATCAAATGTTTCTAGGTCTCCAGCCGACCAGCCTGCCATGAGGAGGAATATGACTAATAGCCTCTACAATAGGCACACTAATTCCAATTTAAATCAATCTCTCCGTGTGTGTGTCTCTCTCTCTCTGTCTCTCTCTGTTTCTCTTTCCTTCCCAGTCATTCCCTCTTCTCTGAAGAATTCATACTGAAATGTATGGTTTAATATCATTTGAGACAAAGATTAGAAATTAATATGAAAGATAAATTTTTCCCATTTGTCCCTCTATTTAGAATAGAGAAATATGCTTATGAAACATGCTTTGAGACAACTCCTCCTTTTGCTTGACTATTTGTGTTATTTTTATGATAACCTCTTAGAGAAAAAAAATGTTTAATGCTTCACTCTCATTTTTCTTCAGTTTCTTTTACAGTTTTCATTTTGTTAAGTTGTTTTCTTGCAAATTCTATTGTCCAATGAGAGTGAAGAAACCTAAATCCACAGTCAGATGCTATAATGTGAATACATAAAACATAAAAAAAAAACCACAGTAAACAGTTCCCTCCAAATTAGCTGAATCTTTGTTCTTAGCCTACACTTAATGCATTAAACTAAACTACATTTGAATCCTGTCCCAAATATAAGAGAAACAAGTCCTCACCTTTTTCCTCTACTGTCTTGTTTTAATGTAAGGTAGTTACCATATGGGCATGTTAAAAATCACATCTAAAATTATACACATGCAGATGCTGCACAAATACTGGTTTAGAGAAAAGCATTTTTAAAAATCTCAACGTCAGACATATTCCATCTTTATTTAATGGAACAGTCTAAACCTTGATAAAATTATGGCTTTCATGATTGATTACATCGCTGATCAAACCCAAGCTATTCTGGCATTAACATCTGTTAATCAACCAGATGTTCACTATGGTATCACCGGCTGATGATGGCTCTTTCCTTGCTGATTATAGACCAAGTGGAAGGGGGAAGGGTAATCTGTTTTGCTCCTGTTTTTCAAAAAATATGTACTCAGTGATGATGAAGGGACAATATACATTTGAAAAAGCAGAAAGTAGATGCTGATTCTGTTCAGATCTGTATGATGGCTTACTATAGAAGGGAACATTTATAATCTATTTTCCTTTCTTGAAGCACTGTGTGACATCAATTTTAGCCTTGTTTTAAGGAAATATACTCTGACTCTCATTAGTTACACATCTATAACCACTAGATAGATAGATAGATAGATAGATAGATAGATAGATAGATAGATAGATAGATAGAGCTTGTAAACCACATCTCCTTACCTATTTTATAAAACCCAGACTTACTGATTCTTGGCTTGTCTGAGTAAACTGTCAATATGTCATTTTATTTTCTAACATTCATTCTAAACACTCAATGAAGCAGGAATAGCCAAACCCATTCTTTTCATTCATACCTTTTAAACAAATGTTACAACAAATGTAAATTTATATCCTTCCTTTAAAAAAGGAGAGAGAAAGGGGGAAGGAGAAAGAATAGAAACAGATTGAATAAGAACAATCAAAGACGGAAAAGTGGAGGAAAGGCAGAGATTGTGTGTTATAGTCTTTAATAAAGCTGTGTCCTTAAAGACCTCTCAAACCAATGATGGTTCCAAATTATCCCTTGGAGGATGGTCTGAAAATATTTAAAATCTTGTACCCTATTTACACCTCATTCCATTCCTAATATGTCCTCAATATACCAACAAACAGGGCTAGAGAGATAGTTCAGTGGTTAAGAGCACTTGCTGCACTTACAGAAGCCCTAGGTGTGGTTCTCGGACCCATAGGTGACTCACTATCACCAGGAACTCGAGATCTAGGGTACCTGATGCCCTCTTTTGACCCCCTTAGGCTTCTGCACACACAAAGTACACATAAACTCACACAAGCATATGCACACAGACACAAGAATAATAGATGGATAGATAATAGATAGACGATAGATAGATGATAGATAGATAGATAGATAGATAGATAGATAGATAGATAGATAAATAGTCTAAAGAATACAGGACAATGGACAACAGCAGGAAATAGCTCAGAGGTTAGAAATACTAGGGAGTCATTTACTATTCTTTTTTTTTTTTTTTCCTTTTTTATTTTTGATACTTTATATACATTTCCAATGTTTCCCCTTTTCTGAGTCTCCTCTTTGTATACCCCCCATCCCCTCCCCAACCCGCCTCTAGGAGGGAATTCCACCTCCCACCCACCCCCCCGTCCACCCATCCCCATTTTCCCGCCTTGATATTCCCCTTTACTGAGGCCTCTAACATCCTCAGGCCCAA